>CM040922.1:13006589-13231589 GCA_023029165.1 Gobiocypris rarus
TTATGATGCATGTCGAGTCTCATTCTGTGTCGCATAATTGGCAGAAAATAGATTTATACTGACATTTTGTTCAATCGGGTATACTGCACTTTTGTTGTATAGCCTACATTGTTTTATATTGTTTCTTAAAAATAAGGCACCTGTTTAAATTTTTTGTAGATGGTGGCATTCAAAACTTTTCTTCAAGCCTGAGATTTGAATAGCCTACTAAAAATGGCGATAACATGTAGGCTATTATAACTGTTATTTACTTTAGATCTGATTAACCTGTTTGCTTCTTTTTGCTTCAGTTATCCAAACTATAATTTCAGCATCATTAAAATTGTATGTTATTGCTGTTGGGTGACATACATTGAAACCATTATTAGTTGTGTTTTAATGTTGCTTAAAATCACGCCTTGGATGGTTATCAATTCGCCCTGTTAGTAGTCAGTGAATTGTACTTTTATTGTTACAGTTAAATGGTATAGTTTTTTTATTTTTATTTTTTTTTAATTCAAAATAATAACGACTTGAGGCAAAGTGTGACAACCAGCCCCGGTCTCACCAACATTAGTTCAAGCCGTCTTAATAAATAATTTTTGTAATAATCTAAACCAGTCACGAGTCTGAATACTGAATATTTGAATCAAATACGCATTCCGGTGCTGTTCTGTTTGTTTAGAGTTCAACTCATGTGACCCCTGAGGAAAATGTCCCGTTATTTGAAGCATTTCACTGCGGTGGGCGATGAGCAAAACACCGCCCCCCATTGGCATGACGAGGAACCACACGATGCCAGTGAAGACTTGGAGCTCGCCACAGGGCAGCACTTGGAGCAGGTCAGCTTCAGGGACTCCCTACGCCGCCTCTACAAAACAGAGAGGTTTCAGGTAAATCATTACACTCTTGATATCTATATGAATATATAACATTTTGTTTACATCAAATGTTTACGTGTTATTTTGTTTATTAGATTGTTGTTGTGTGCTTGGTTGTCTTGGATGCAATTTTCGTTCTATGCGAGTTGCTTATTGACTTGTCTATCATTCAAGCAGATCATCACAGAATCGCCCCGCAGGTCAGTCAGACTTTAGAAGCCCAGTCTGTACAAAATGTGGATTTAATGTGTCATGTGTCAACAGAAATATGACATGTCAGCGATTATTCTGTTTATCCACTATCCAATTGTTTCCATCATCATTTCAGGTATTCCACTATCTCAGCCTCGCCCTTCTCACATTCTTCATGGTGGAGCTGTGTGGAAAAATCTATGCTTATCGCATAGAATTCCTCCACCATAAGTTTGAGGTCTTTGATGGGATTGTGGTGGTGGTATCCTTTATCCTGGATGTTGTATATATCTCAAAGGAAGATGCATTTGATGCCATGGGGCTTCTGATCTTGCTCAGGCTGTGGAGAGTGGCCAGGATCATTAATGGTACGGGAATGGTTTTTACCCATCAATAGAGCGCTGTAATCGCTCACTTTTCAGGGACCCTGGATATGGAGGTGTTTTTCCCATTCATTTTCTTTTTAGGAATTAAAAAAAAGAAATATTACAAACTTCAATTTGGATTTAACAAAAACATAAACGTATGATACAAGACTTTGTACCTAAATGATTTAATTAGGAAATACATTGTTCATTCTAATAATTGTTTCAAATGTCAGTCAAAAACATAAGTAAAATAAAAATTGACAAATAAATAAATAAATACAAATTTTGTGAAAAACATTTGAAAGTCATTAAAAATGTTTCAGTGTGATTAAAGGCACAGTATATAATTTTTTTGGATCAAAATTTTCAAAAACCACTAAAATATATATCTCTACAGACATCATTTATAGGTTATTATACCTCTGGAACCTGTACTGTTGCACTCTTTTATGTTAAAAATGCTCTCTTATAGGTATCTTAATGTCGGTGAAAAATCGTGCCCATCACAAAGTTCAGAAACTAAAGATCATCAAAGAAAACCTTGTTCATCAAATCAATGACCTTCAGGAGCAGAACACAAAAATGGTGAGTACCTCTTATTTAACATTAGTAATGATTAATGTATGAATTATTAAATGAATTCATTTAATCTTTCAACAGAACGAAGAAAACGCCAGGCTTCGTGTGCTCTTAAAACAGCACAGCATTGAGTTTTGATGCCCCAGGGTTATTCGATATACTCATCACAACATGAGAATGAGCTTAAGACTAATAATGTCTATTCATTCCATATGGAATGTGAAGGTCAGGATGTGTTTATTGTCACTCAACGATCTCAATCTCGGTCCCCTGGCAGATCTTTAGCGGCACAAATAAGGGCAGATGGTTATTAAAGCCAGTGACCCATGTAGGTCAAATAAATAAAAAACTATGGAAATCTATAAACTGCACAAGGTATATACTGGAAATGTTAACTCAATAGATTGGTTGATTTTTTTTTTTTTCTCCTTTTTCTGAATGTTTTATCTATGAACTACACATTTCTCTCAATGCTTTTCTCATTCTAAATGTCAATGTTTGAGCAACTGAAAGCTATGCAATAAATAATGTTTTGTAAAAAAGATATGAAATGTTGATAGACCAACATATCTACCTGGTTGATAAATTGGCATAAAATGACAGTAGTGGCATGGTTAAAAAGTATTCTTTATTTTTTTTTAAATATGAATCTGTACATTATATACAACATGACTAGACAAAATACATTATATACACCTTTTTAAGAAAGAAAAAAATAAAGACAGAGAAACATGGTTTCAGAATGACGGGATTCCTTGCATGCGATTGCCAAAAGGGATAAAGAAATATTCTATTATACAAATGGAAAGAAAAAGTCAAAGGGCAGTTTAGCATCGATTGTAGGAGGAACTTTGAATCCTGGACTGGCAGATGCAGACACATCAATAAAACTCACTGAGCTTGTGACCGACAGAAGACCACTGGCACTGGTAAGGAGGGCCTAAAAAAAGAAAAAGGTTCCGATGTTAACTTTATATCTGTGGCCTCTTGGATAAACTGCTTAGACTAGTCTTAGAATTTAGTCATTCATTTTTCATTAAGACACAATATTAACATAGTGGGTATGTTTAGCCAACTGGCCCCTGACTTCATATAAAACATGATTTTATTAAAGGTTTAGTTCACCCAATAATTTAAATTCGTTCATCTTCAGAACACAAATTAAGATATTTTTGATGAAATCTGAGAGCTCTCTGACAGCAATTTAATTACCACGTTCAAGGCCAAGAAATGTAGGAAAGAAATTGTTAAAATCATCCATGTGACTCCAGTGGTTCAACCTTAATTTTATAAAGTGACGAGAATACTTTTGTGCGCAAAAAACGCATATCTGTGCCAGACTCCTACATTAGAATACCGGCTTACCATTGCCCAATGCTGTTCATGTGAACACCCGGACCCATGCGTGTGATGCTGACACAGGAGGTAGCCAATGGTGATCCGGCATTCTGATGTAGAACTAGGAAGCTCTGCACTGTATTTACATTGCAAACTTCTTAGAAGACTGGCACAGATGTGAAGAAATTGTTGGGTAAAGTCATTATTTTTGTTTGTTTTTCACGCACAAAATGTATTCTCGTCGCTTCAAAAAATTAAGGTTGAAACACTGGAGTCACACGGACTATTTTAACAATGTTTTTACTACCTTTCTGGGCTCTGAAAGTGGTAGCTGCATATGGAGGGGTCAGAGAACCCTCCGATTTTATCAAAAATATCTTAATTTGTGTTTTGAAGTTGAATGAAGGTTTTACGGGTTTGGGACAACCTGAGGGTGATTAATTAATTACAGAATCTTCATTTTTGGTTGAAATAACCCTTTAAAGACCTAAAAATGAGGGTAACCTTGAGACATGCTTTTGTGGTAGATAAGTAAAAAATATTATGGGCATCTACTGTTTGTTAACTGTCCAGACAATTTTAACAGATTGGAGAAAAGAGCTTGTGTTTTCCATAATGGCTAAAAGTCATGAAAAATGTTCTGGTATGTTAACTTACCAAACTGCTGGTGTTAGTAATGATTGTTTCCATGGCGCTCACAATGTGAGCCTGGGGGTTCACCAAGGTTCCGTACTTGGTCCATTTTATTTCAAGATGGTAAGACAATGGTATGCTGCAAGCCTGCGTGCCCTTGGTAAACCATAAAAACGGTGAAACGACATGTGTTGAAAGAATAAACAGTGGTTTACAAATCAGCTTTGCATCATTATGTCAACATTTCCCCTAACTTAGACACTTCTCTTTAAAGAAATTCCCAAAGTGTGAGAACTTCAGCATTAGCTCTCCATTCCACACAGAGAAAATGAAAGTATGCTGTTTACCGATGTTACTGTTTGGTTTTGTATTGGCACCCAGTCCAAGGGGTTCTGAGGCAAGGAATTCCCAAACGAAGCCACATGATCGGGAAAGCTCTGCCCTTTTAGTGCCCATAAAATGACTTCAGATACCAGAGAACAATTAACCCCATCCGACAGCCTACAGGAAGGGAGGACACGAATGCATATTCAATAGTAATGTTGATTAATTATTGGACAAGGCTTGTCTAATTCACCAAAACACAAATTATTCAATTATCATTATTATTATTACAAAAGCCTCTTACTTCAGAGTGCAGCCTGATACCATGTTAATCCCAAACAAGACAGGGGAGCGCCGAGACGAGCCAAGCAAGCAATCCTGATTTTCAGAGTTTTGGAGGATAGTGAGTGATCCTTTTGGGTCAGCGGACTTAACTATCCCAGTAAAACAGGGGTCAAGGACTGCCACAACAGTGGATGTTTGTATACATGACAGGCTTTGCATTTATTTATTGAAATATATTATGTAAATAAAACACTAGCACACTTTTAAAATAATTCTAAATAAATAATATTTTTTTAATTTTTCACTATGAATTAACATCATACACACAACATAGTTTCAGAAACATTAATACACTGTAAATGCAATTAAGTTGGGCTTACTCATAAAATCTGTTCCCAATTTTAAGTAAGCAGAACTATCAATATTTGAGTTTATTGTACTTGTGCATGTTAATTCCTTCTAATTCAAAGTAGTTAGCTAACAGTTTTGATAGCAATTAACATAAAATATTAATTCATTCACTTTTATTTTAAGTTCCTGCCAATCATTATTTACTTACGAGTTATTTACTTCACTTTAAACCCTAATAAGTTGTCAGAACTCAACGTTTTTATTTAAGTTAAGAAATATTTTGACAGCTTTAACAAACTAATTCAGAAAATGCCAACTTGCTACTTCGCTAACATGTTAACAAAAACATGGCATAATACTTAAAATCATGTAATGTACCTGCACTCAAACCAAGCAATATGTGCCACTTGTCACCATGATGGTAACTCTCCAAAAACCCACATTAACAGAAACTCTTTTAAATCAGTATAACAAAACATGAATCACTACTAAATCTTCCTTACCATTAATCTTGCACACAAAAAAAAACATTATATAACACTTAATTTTAGCATTTACTCTCCCTTTCGAGTGCCATGGGCAAAGCATGCTGGGGGAAAAAAATTCAAGCAGTTCCAGTTAAACTTAAGTAAGTCTAAATTAAAGAAAATTAGTTCTTACAACTCAAAACTATAAAACAGTTCAGTTTACTTGAACTATGTCAGTGCTATGAACTCAAAAGAAAAAGTTATAAATACTCATAAAAGTTAATTTAACTGATCTAATTTGTTTAATTTAAGTTGATCCAACTCAACCCATTATAAAGTATTTTGAGCGTTAGGGTTTACAGTGTACACGATTTTAATAAATTTCAGCAATATACAAATTATTAGTGTATAATATTAACTTATGAACTTTTGAGGTTTGTGTTCATTGTTTTAATTGTCGTGAACTTAGTTTTGAGAAATATGTCTGAACAGGTGAAAAAAAAATATATATATACACATGTTATATATGTATATTATATATATATATATATATACACACATACACAAGTGCGGCAGGCTTGGTTAATAAAGGATATTCTGCAGTTCTTGTTCCGGCCACAAGGGGGTGTCCCACCACATAGCCAGGATTGCCACTAAAACGTAACCCTGCTGTGCTAGAGATCTCCTGTCAAAGGATGTACACAAAACTTTTACTTCCTTCTTAAAAAGATATGATTGAAGAGTTTTCCAGAAAATATTGAAGAGGTAGAATTAAATACCTGCAAGAATGTAATATGAAACTCTTGTTGAATGGGCACCGTGACACTTTTAATGGCTCCCAGCAAAACCGATGCCAACACATTACGGATTTCCCCAGCTTCACTGTACCAGAAAGTGTATTTCACCTGACAGAATAGTCATGACCTTGTTAAACAGTTTATAACTCCTGATACATTTCAGATTTCTGATATATTAGTAATAGGTGCATTATGTGCACACCTGCTGAACAACATTGTTGCAGATGTCACCAGACTCCAGGAGCACAGGAAAATAGACGGCACTGTCAGCTGGGTCCACTGGCGTACGCGTGCCCTCCAAAGACTGCAGGGTAATGGCTGCTACTTCCACACCAATGATCTCAGGTAACAAACAAAATGTATGTAAAGATAAACTGCAGAAACAATGTCTTTGAATGCAAATAGTGCAACATGTGAAATTCCACTTACTTTAGCTTCCTGTTTTTTCCCCTAGAGAAAACAGAGGTTGTTAACATCAAAATGGTCAATAAAGCCCCTTTGAAATGTTGGTTTGAAGACCAAGGAACTCACAGAACGGATGTTGAAATTAATATAAGTCCTCAAGCCCAGAGCTTCAAGTGTTGCACAATCACGCGTTAAATCAAAGCTCCTCATACATCTGCTTGTCTGGTCCTTCAGAAAACCTGTTGAATAACAGGGAAATCTATGTTTAGCAACAGATGAGAAGATCTAGTCTTGTGCAAGTGGTTCAAGCCCAACAGGAAAACTATATGAACAAACCCTATATATCAAAGTACCTTTAAAACAAATTATTTTATTCGGCGCCCATCTTTGAAACAACTCTCGGGCAAGTGCATCTCCTATCTCTTTGAATGGGGAAACATCAAATTCTCCAAAACTGTTCGCCAAGCTTGCGATTAAATTTCATATTTGAAATCACAAATGAAATCTGACAACAACTGCCTCATAAATTTTGTTTCTAAACGCTCGAATCGTGCAGCATTTTTCAGTCTGGACCAGCCAATGTGCATGTGCAGTCCTAAGCATACGTCTCTCAGAACACTGCCTGTTTCTATAGCAACTGGATCAGCAGCAGTAATGCACTGACTTTACTGATCAATGATTGGCACTTTCATTTAGAAGGCGGGCCTTATTGGGCATTGCACTTTCTCCCATTCATAAGTAATCGGAGTCTTCGTGAAGTCTTTGCCTATATATTACACTTTGCCGTGAATTGAACCACACCGCTCAGCTGCTGCTATAGATAGGAATATCTATGTTTCCATCCACCTGTTTTATGTGAAGTTTGGGGTATTGCATAAAAAACATTGGGTGGAAACGCCAAGATGCGTAGAAATTCTGAAAATGTGCATTAATAAAACATACACACTCAATTAAGGTACATCATTTTTTTTATCTGATAAGATGGAAGAACTACGATGGAAACACATATACTAAAAAATCCCTCAATGCACAACAAAAAAGTCATGTGGCTTTGCCTTAAAGGGATAGTTCACCCAAAAATGAAAATGATCCCATGATTTACTCACCCTCAAGCCATCCTAGGTGTATATGACATTCTTCTTTGAGGCGAATACAATCAGAGTTATATTAAAACATGTCCTGGCTAATCCAAGATTTATAATGGGAGTAAATGGAAGAAAATTCCAAAATTAAGCCCAAAAAAGTGCATCCATCCATTGTAAAAGTACTCCACACGGCTCCGGGGATTAATAAAGGCCTTCTGAAGCAAAGCAACGGGTTTGTGTAAGAAAAATATCCATATTTAAAACTTTAAAAAAATATAAATATCTAGCTCCCGCCAGACCGCCTTCCGTATTCAACTTACGAAGAAAGTGCCTCTCACAGTTCAAAACGCTTATGCTACATCTGACGCCAGTTGCGCTTTTTTCGTAAGTTGAATATGGAAGGCGGTCTGGTGGAAGCTATATATTTTACTTTATAACGTGTTAAATATGGATATTTTTCTTACAAAAACCCATTGATTCACTTCAGAAGACCTTTATTAGCCATATGTGCCATGTGTATTACGTTTATGATGAATGAAGGCACTTTTTTGGGCTTCACATTTTCAGCTGCCATTCACTGCCATTATAAAGCTTGAAAGAGCCAGGACATTTTTAATATAACTCTAATTGGCTGAATGAAGAATGTCATTTACACCTAGGATGGCTTGAGGGTGAGTAAATCATGAGGTAATTTTTGGGTGAACTATCCCTTTAGAAGATCATGTAAGATGGAATAACTGGACTAGCCATTGGATCAATTTCATTGCACAGCATCTCAAAAAGGTTTGGTCGCTCTGAAATGCCCAACATGATTGCATTTTCAAACACCAGGCATCCGAACGAAAGATAACATGACAGCGTTTGCTGCGTTTGTCTGTGTGCTCTGAGGGTCAAGTCATTTATGATGTAGACTACAAAAAAAGAGCCACAGTGGCTTGCCTGACTACAGCAATTCCATTTTTATTACAGATATTTTGCGGCAATTTCCCAAGAAGTTACAATTTTGTTCTCTTGACCACATGGGATGGAAACTTTATTCGCAAATGATTTATGCAATATTCCAATTTCATGCATATGCTAAACTTTGGATGGAAACTAATGATACCTTAAACCATGCAGCTTGCTGTTGCTATTAAAATGGGTGAAAATTTCCATTAGAACTGTAGCCGCAACTTCATGGACATGCAGCACTAACATTTTCTTTGGAAAAGGTTTTTGTTCTGTCTACCTGCAGGGTTTGCGTCTAAACAGTGAGCTGTGCCCGCGGCGGCAGGAAGGGTGAAAAACTCCTGCTCCCCCTCCGAATTCACTGTTTGAATGACATCTCCATACTGAGGGCAGAACAGAGACAGAAGGGTTAAACATTGGAAACATCAATTCAAATTGTGCGTTTTCAGGAGAACATACAATAGCTGCATCTTATTTCGAATGCCTGTATCCTCCGGAGGTCGCATTTGAAGGGTGCATACATCATCGAGGTGGTCTCATTCAAGAAAAATAACCGTTAGATGGCAAAGTATGAAAGAAATTACAACATTTTACTCCTCACGAGGAATAACAGTCAGTTTTAGAGTTAAAAACTATTTAAAAATATCTTCTTTTCTGTTTGACAGAAAAAATAAAGTCATGGAGGGTTGTAATGACATGAGGTTGTACAGTTACTTTTCTTAAATAAGACATCCTTGATGACGTATGCAGCCTTTAAATGCGACCTCCGGAGGATGCAGCCTTCCATAGCAGCCGCATCTAATATATGCGGATAGTCCTAAACAGTAATCGAATCCTTTTAAAAGTTACGCTTTCCACTTCTACAGAAGAAACAACCATCCTGACATTTTAAAAATCAATATGTTTTTGGATAAAAGTAAAAACATTGGCAGAGAGGGTGAAATTGTATATCAGTGCAGGCACTGATCGGTTATAATCACATTAAATATGATTCAGCGCTGTTTCCTACATGTAACCTGATGCTAATTTAAGTGTCAGAACCAAGACAAATGATAGAATTTTCATTTTTGGTTGAACCATCCCATTAACAAATATAAAAAAACTTTACCTGGTATCCTGTTGAATTTCCCACATCAGGACTTTGAAGTGCACTGGTCATGCTCAAACGGCCAAAGAAGAATCCCACAAATCGGCCAAAAAGGGAGTCAAAATTCTCCTCAGTGGGAACTTCTGGTGTCGCAAACGTCAAGCCATCTTCATCTGAAAAGGAACCAAGAGTAAAAAAATCCAACTGATTTAAAACATAAAACTTTTCACAGTTTAGAATTCTCGAATGACGATAATGTAATGATGCTGTAAATCTACTTTAAAATGTACCGTCCATTATTGCTTAATTGAATAAAGTTGTTTTAGAGCTTAAAGGAGCACTCCACCGTTTTTAGAAATAGGGCTCATTCAACTTCTTTCCTACATTTAGATATGTGGGCAAATGCATTTTTGTCTCAGTGCATGCATTGTTTTAGTTTGGCAGGGTCGCCGCTAGCTTAGCTTAGCATAATGAAAGGAATCCTATGTTGCCAGCTAGCATGTCCCGAGTTAAAGTGATAAAAAAAAAAAAACCCCACCTAATTACTTCTTGTGGCCTGCGTATTCACAATGAATACAAATAGCGATGCAGATTAAGACTAGGCGATCTCCTAGGCAGATATTAACTTATATTAGTAAGTTAATATTATGGGGAAGCACAGGCAAAGCTCTGCTACTTGGGCGCAGAGATATCACGCAACACAGCACAACATACGGCGGTATGTTGATGGAAGTGGTGGGATCATGTGTTGAGTGATATCTCTGCGCCCAAGTAGCAGTGCTTCGCCTGTGTTTTCCCATAATATAGTCCAAGTTAATTTCTGCCTAGGAAATCGCCTAGTTTTAATCTACTCGTTGTGAATACGCAGGCAACAAGAAGTAATTAGGTGGGTTTTTTTATCACTTTTACTCGGGACATGCTAGCTGGCAACATAGGATTCCATTCATTATGCTAAGCTAAGCTAGCGGCGACCCTGCCAAACTGAAACAACGCATGCACTGAGACAAAAATGCATTTGCCCACATATCTAAATGTAGGAAAGAAGTTGAATAAGCCCTATTTCTAAAAACGGTGGAGTGCTCCTTTAATAATTAAATGAAGATTTCACAGATTGCCGTACAGTTAGCAGACTGAATGCAGAAGACATCAGGGTTGAGCTCTCGCTGGACAGTGGACTGAACTCGAGATAAACCCTCTTGTGTAGAGCTCAGGGAATAGACAGCCGACTCCTGGTTGCACATTCTGGGATCATTACTGTAAGGACCATAGAAGGTAGTCACTCATGAGGATTCTTATATAAAATAATTATTTAAATACTGTCAACAACCAAATACAAAAACAAACACAAAATCAAGTCAAAAAGGGTAAAATGTCCCATTATATATATTTTATTACAATAACACATATTTTTAGTCCTATTTAAAGGGGTACTTCAGCGCTGGGAAGATGAATCTGTATTTAAACTGGGTCATTAATGTAGTAGAAATGTGAAATAATTTTTGAATTTGGTGCCTTCTAGAGAAAACACAGAAAATGTATTTTTGTCTCATGGGGATGAAAGACAACAATTCCCAGAATACACTTTGCTGCCCTACAGGCTACTCTACCTACCTACCTATTACCTACTCTAGGCATGGCTACTGGCTGGATCACTTGCCCACAGCGTTCATTTTCAAATCAGTTCAGTTAGAGACACTACAATTAAAAACGGAACGTGTCTGTTCAATATATTATGAGTGAGCGGCCATCATGGCACAAACACAGTAGGAGTCGGATTTCACATGAGCGGAGGTAATCGCGGGATTCCTGGCCGCATACATTCACAGTGCGTGTTCAGTCTGGCGCATTTTCAGTTTTGGAAGCTTAACTTTCATAGGAAGTACATTTGATAAGTTGAAACACTCACTTTGCTCTTCACCGCTCTGTTTACATGAATCTCCGCAGCTCCCTGAGCTGAGTGCTGACGCTGAGAGTGCGATGTTGAAAACATACGGAAACAGCGCCTCCTGCTGGCTGTAGTCTTCGGCCTCTGGCCAAAACCTCCTCCAATGAAGCAATATGATGATATTTGCGTCATCGGAGGAATTTTTCCAGAAATAAAATACATAATTCTCTTGTCTCAGGGTCATATGAGGGGGGAAAGTACGATAATTCAAATATACTCCCGGGTTTCTACTGATACAAAGCTTAATGCTAATCGCTGAAGTAACCCTTTAATCCCAATTCATCATATAATGCAACATTTGAACAGTGAATTTAAATGATGATTTAGATTATAAATAATTTCAACTCATATTTGAATACCAGAAAAAGTGATGGTACTTGGTATTTATGAGGGTAAATTTCAACAGAAAGTCTCTTCAGCCCACCAAGTATGCATTTATTTGATAAAAAATACAGGGGGGAAAAAACTAATATTGTGAAATATTATTACAATTTAAAATACTGATAATGTTTTTCTATTTTAATTAATGATTTAATTAATTTTAATTTTAAAATATAACTTATTTATGTGATCCAAAGCGGAATTTTCAGCATCATTACTCTAGTCTTCAGAAATCATTCTAATATGCTGATATTATGCTGATATTATTATCAACGTTGGACATTTTTTATAACCTGTGATACATTTTTCAGGAATCTTTGATGAATAAATAGTGAATACATTTAAAAAAAAATTTAAAATAGAAATCTTTTGTAACAAATACCGTTCAAAACTTTGGGGTCAGCAACTTTTTTTGAAAGAAATTAATATATTTATTCAGCAAGGATGTGTTAAATTGATGTATATTATTAGAAAACAATTTTATTTTAATGAAATGCTTTTTTTTTTTTTACTTTTTATTCATCAATGAATCCTGGAAAAAGTATCACACATTACAAAAATATTAAGCAGCACAATTGTTTCCAACATTGATAATAAATTATCATATTAGAATGATTTCTGAAGGAACATGTGACAATGAAGACTGTAAGTGATGCTGAAAATTCAGCGTTGCATCACAGAAATAAATTATACTTTAAAGTATTTTAAAATAGAAAACCATTATTTTAAATTGTAATTTCGCTTTCACATTTTTTCTGTATTTTTGATCAAATAAACGCAGGCTTGATGAGCAGACGAGCAGACTTCTTAAAAGTGCTAGAACTAAACAAAAGTAAACTAATATAAAATTGTATATCTCAAGTCTTTTAATTTAGCATTCATCATGATAAAATACATGACTATGAATCATATTAAATTAATACTTCACCCAAACCCCAAAAAAAAATCAGAACAATTCTGCCTAACTTTTGTTTACCACTGGTGAACGAAAATAATACAAGTTTGGAATGACAATAAATGATGAAAGAATGTTCATTTTTTGAACGAAATGCTCATTTAAATGTTCCTTCTTTTACATAGTTACGATATTTATATAACGGTTTCTTTTTGAAGCAGATCTTACCTGACTCTCTTTACTGAGCAGCCAGTGAAGAGCGACAGTTCCTCTGCACAGTCTGGATCACAGCAGCAGTTTATGTCGCACTGCTCGTTCTGTAGGTTGCACGGACACAGCTGACCGACTGAAGGGAAAGGAGACTATTAGGCTGAAACTAGTAAACAAGCACACTGTTTTGGTCAGATTAGTAAGGCATCACATTCCTACCATCGGTGACCGGGGCAGGGAGGACACCGGACAGGAGCAGAGGCGGTGCTGATGCGGCGGCTCGCGGGGATTCGAGGGTCGCGTCGGTTATGAGGCTCTCCGAGGACTCGGTCTGGTCGGGTAATGCGGTCACGGATTCGGGCGTCCAGGCTGTTGGAGGGGGGGAATTAGACGAAGAAGAACTGACTCCCAGCTCCGTGAAATTAAGCGATTTATCTCGATCAGAAGACGTGTCGTTTGTGTCTCTGAGTGTTACATTAATGTTTCCTGTAGTGTCCGTGGCTTCAAAGCAAAGCGCGATTTCTAAATATGTCAGAATAATAAGACAACACAACGCCGCCATGCTTGGTTACAGCGCGTTGTCATTGGTATCTAGGAAGTGAAGTGCATTGTGGGATTGCGAGGCTGCATATACCATTAAAATCCAATCCGAGCAGATTCATGTGGCTCTTCTATAAGAGTAAAACATAATTTAATAAATTTTTGGGTCAAACTGTCTGGTTATAACAATTCGGAAATTTCATACTCTTTTGATTATCAATTATGCAAAGCGTGATTCAAAAATAAATTGTCAAATCAAATAGGTTATGTAAAGTTGTGTTTAGGGATGTAATATTTTTGCTAAGAAAAATAAATCAGTTTTGATCTCCAGTGATTTATTTTTCGCAACCACTGCAGATCACTTTGTTTTATAAATACCATGCGAGATCAACAGAACTGAGATGGAAAATATAGCCTACATTCAAAGATAAGAAAAACAAAACAAAGAAAAAATAATACACCAGTGCCAGAGAAAATACAATAATAATAATAATAATACATTGAAAAGGAAAGTATTTTATGAATGTATACTATATGCAGAGAGCATTCACTCAGTATTATCTCATTTTTGACCGAAGTGGCTTTTAGATGCCTTTGCATCTGAACTCTTCATAAGTATTTGAATTTTGTTATTATTAAATTTTATGTTTTACTATTATATATATATATATATATATATATATTTTTTTTTTTTTTTTTTTTTTTACTAATTTTATTTCACACACACATACACCGATCAGGCATAACATTATGACAGGTGAAGTGAATAACACTGATTATCTCTTCATCACGGCACCTTTAGTGAATGGAATATATTAGGCTGTAGTAAGTGAATATTTTGTCCTCAAAGAACAGGAAAAATGGGCAAGCATAAGGATTTGAGGGAGTTTGACAAGGGCCAAACTGTGATGGCTAGACGACTGGGTAAAGAGCATCTCCAAAACTGCAGCTCTTGTGGGGTGTTCCTGGTCTGCAGTGGTCAGTATCTATCAAAGTGGTCCAAGGCAGTAACAGTGGGATGAACCGATGACAGGGTCATGGGCGGCCAAGGCTCATTGATGAACATGGGGAGTGAAGGCTGGCCATTGTGGTCCGATCAAACAGATGTGCTACTGTAGCTCAAATTGCTCAAGAAGTTAATGCTGGTTAGAAAGGTGTCAGAATACACAGTACATCACAATTTGCTGCGTATGGGGCTGCAAAGCCGCAGACCAATCAGGGTGCCCATGCTGACCCGTCCACCGCCTAAAGCACCAACAGTGGGCACATGAGCATCCGAACTGGATCACGGAGCAATGGAAGAAGGTAGCCTGGTCTGCTGAATCATGTTTTCTTTTACATCACGTTGATGGCCGGGTACATGTGTGTCACTTAACTGGGGAACACATGGCACCAGGATGCACTATGGGAAGAAGGCAAGCCGGCGGAGGCAGTGTGATGCTTTGGGCAATGTTCTGCTAGGAAACCTTGGGTCCTACCATTCATGTGGATGTTACTTTGACACTTTTACTACCTACCTAAACATTTTTTGCAGACCATGTACACCCTTTCAAGTAAACGGTATTCCCTGGTGGCTGTGGTCTCTTTCAGCAGGATAATACACCCTGCCACAAAGCAAAAATTGCTCAGGAATGGTTTGAGGAGCACAACAAAGAGTTTGAGGTGTTGACTTGGCCTCCAAATTTCCCAGATCTCAATCCAATCGAGCATCTGTGAGATGTGCTGAACAAACAAGTCTGGTCCATGGAGGCCCCACCTCTCAACTTACAATACTAAAAGGATCTGCTGCTAACATCTTGGTGCCAAATGTTATGTCTGACAGGTATATATGTGTGTGTGTGTGTGTGTGTGTGTGTGTGTGTGTGTGTGTGTGTGTGTGTGTGTGTGTGTGTGTGATAATACAAAAGGAAATGTGTAAAACAAACATTTTTGAATATTTGTTTAACTGAGAAAAATGGTTTGGAGTCATCCATTTTATTTTATTAAAGTGAAACAATTTGTATAAGATAACTATAAATTATTTTTAATTGCATGCTCCACAACATGGAGAATGGAAAAATAAACCTTCACAGAAGTCACAAGAGTAATCAATATGATCCAGCACATGTTCTTCCACTACGTCCTTGGGTTTCCACTACGCTCTGACGTCACCGCAGCTGGTCATGTGACCTCAGGTCCCGTATGTGCTTGTCTCCGGAACACTGGCGCTGGTGACGGAGAATGCGAGTGAGTTCACAGGAGGATGTCCGATAGGATGGAGAGTATTGGAGGAACTTTGTCTGTTAAATCCGCCAAGACATAAAAGAGCCATTTATTTTACTTGTCCGTCATTCAGTAAAGAAGAAGGGACACCCGTATCACTTTAAACCGGCTTGGTTTGGTTTGTGTGGTTCATCTGCGGCGAGTGGAGCCGAATGTTGGAGCACAGAGGCGCAGGTAGTTCACGCGCGCGCGGATCCTAGAGAGACGGGAGACGGGCTCGGCAGGTACACGCTTACCGTATACCGGAGGGGGATGTTATCGGTACTTTCCTATGGCAGGATCGTTGCCAGAGCTGTCCTGGGCGGACTCTCGCAAACGGACGGCAGAGACTATAACCTGATCACAGCCAGCTGCGGCTTTGGGAAGGACTTTCGGAAGGGGATCCTGAAGAAAGGCATGTGCTACGGCGATGATGCCTGCTTCATTGCCCGGCACAAGTCCGCGGATGTTTTGGGTAAGTGACTATGAACCTGATACCAGAATTCAATGCGATTTATATAACATATGACATTTGTATACGTTGTTGTATCACACACATGCACTTGTTAGGGGCTTTAAACTATGAAAATGACCTTCAGGGGTTAATGTCAGCACTCATTTCACGATTGAGGGGGTGTGAGGGACGATCTGTCCAGCCCTTACCTTAAATAACCTCCCTCTTTTTCAATCTTTACTGTTTTTCTGATCGCTCAGGTACTTTCCTTAAATATGGAGCAGCCAGGCAACCGATTATACTTATTATATATCACATAAAATGTAAATTTAAAGCAAAATGAGCTTGAGTAATCCCGGTTGACCTTTCACCCAGAAAGATGCCAGCCTGCTGAACCCCAAAGCGCGACTAGCGGCAGAAACTAGAATTATTTCCATGTAAAACATGTACCTCATGGAAACATGGATATAAATGATATGTTGTTAGGTCAGGTGTGCTGAACATAGAACATTAATAGATCTGTCCGATCGAGTGTACTTTTGTTTGCCTCTACATATTCGATTTACACAATGAATATTAATGTTTATCTATTGCAAGAACGATTTGCGCTACAACGTGTATATTTGCACTCTAGTATAGTATGCAAGAGTCTTGAGGGCTGTCTTGGACATTGTGCAGGAGCTCTTTGTAAAGGTCAGAATGGTTGAGCATGGAGGCGGCCATGTTGTTTGAACGCGTCCGTCCACGCTCCAGCGACACACACAGGCGGCTTCATTGTCCTCACTTTGACCCAAAGGAATACTCTCATCCTATTTCTACAACCTAATATAGTAATCCTAAAATAAATAATACCAGAGGGTTTTCATGGGGGAAATGTGCAGTGATTGTAAATTGACAAAATACAAGAAAATAATGAGTTCCCTATTACATCCTCACGTGCTACAATGAAGGTTCACCGGCTTTTGTTACAGACTGTGATCAGCAGGCTGGCTGTTCAGCCCTAAAATCACCGTGGTAATGCGTAACTTGGGTCAAAATACAAGTTATGGCATTATTTGACTACTAATTAGCCTTTTGCATTTTCGAAAGAAAATATGAGTTATGAAACTGGTGGTCACTATTCTAGGTCGTCTCTAGGATGTTTTGGGTGGTTGTTAAAGGGATATTTCATCCCAAAATAAAAATGTGCTTAATGCTTACTCACCGTCATGTTGGTCCAGACGTGTATGAGCTTCTTCTTCTGTTGAACACACAAGAAGATATTTTAAAGATTGTTGGTAACCAGACAGTTGACAGCGTCCATTGACATCCATAGTAGGAAAACAATACTATGGAAATCAATGGATGCCGTCAACTGTTTGGTTACCAGTGGTTCACCTGGTAGCTAGTTGGTTTAGTTCATGGCTTATAATGGTTTAACAAATCCCTATATAAGGAAAATATGCTTTTGGAACCAAGGCTGCTGAAAGAGCAGACACCCACTGTTGCACACAGTTTATTTGTCCAAATAGTCCTGAGTCTTCTGATCACCCATGCCAGAGTTTATTTTCCAATAATAACTGACTGGTTGTATCATCTGCCCTTACATAGCCTTCTTAATTACATTTTAAATGAGTATCTGTGTCTGTGCCCGCCTAGTCTGGTAAACTCCTACATCTACTATCACACGTCTTTAATCTGTAAAGACGTGCGTAAAGGTGATCTTCACTTTTCTGTACAATTAGCTAAATTAGCTGGTCTTAAGAAACAGGAAGAAACATCTAGAGAGTAAATTTGGAAGTGATCTGTTTTCTCAGCAGATCCTGTTGAAGTTTCAGGGTGGTGTTAATCTTTGAAATCACATTAGCAGTTAGATGAGACACTTTTCAGTTTTGGTTTTGGCATTGATTAAAAAATGACTAATAATTTAATTTTCATTTGATAGGATTTGCAAAATATTTGTACCATTTTCATGGAAAGTTTTTGACTTTGATTAATGTCTCTAAAAATGTAATGTTGTGCAACCATGAATAATGTATTTCCCTTCACATTTTGGTGTATGCATCTTTATCATTATTTTCAAAAAAATACAAAACAGCATTTTTCAAGGTAAAAATATTAGTGTGGTCATACATATCATTGTTTTTGGTGAGTTATCACATGACATGAGCCAACGTAGATAGCTGATACACACACATCTGTCAATTAATAGTATTGATGTGCTGTCATGTTGAGTACAGATATGCTGTCTGCTTGACCATGTGTGTCACGAGAAAGTTGCGCTTTCGTACATAAAAAGCTGACTCGTATGGCAGCAGTTGAATCTACCTTCGAGTGTAAACAGATGGACATTTCCTTTGACAGCAGTTCCCTTTAGCCATTTGATATAGTAAATATAGTTGTCTCAGGTTAATGTTTCTGAAACTAAATGCGAACGTTTGTGGAATAAAGGTTTGAGTCATGGAGTCATCTCATCTGACTCCGCTGTTTGGCTTGGCTGTTGAACATCTGTCATCATATGACAGTAATAATAAACATTTCTTCCTGCAAAGTGTTAAGATACAGTATACGTCAAGTTATAATGTCATATTCTCTCTGTGCTTTGAGGATTTATTCCTCCTCTAACGCCAGTATGTTTGCCGCTTTGTGATGAACAGTTGGTCTTGTTTGCAAAGCTTCATTGAGATGTAATGGTGGCTTGACTTGTGCTGCTCTAAATTGTGTTTAACTCTGATAAGTCGCCTCTCATTCCTTTTGAGCCTGGATCTCCTTTTGTGCCCATGCAATCTCTTAATTCTCTGCGCCATCAAAAACTGACATCACTTTCTTTTCATCTTTAGGTGATAAAGTCTTAAGGTTAGCATTAACACTGGTCTGAATGGTTTTACACTTAATGACAAAATCTTTCCCCGCACTTTCTGCCTCAGGTGTTGCGGATGGTGTCGGGGGCTGGAGGGATTACGGCGTGGACCCATCTCAGTTCTCCGCCACACTGATGAGGACGTGCGAGCGGCTCGTGAAGGAGGGCCGATTCACTCCCAGCAGCCCCGTGGGCATCCTGACCTCCGGCTATTATGAACTCCTGCAGAACAAAGTACCACTGCTGGGTAAGATCATATCCACACACATACACCAAACAAAACAATATGGTGAGTCACACAGTCATTGCCGCTTTTGTAGAATAAATGAATTAAACCGCTGCAGGATGACTCACAGGCCTTGCGTCGTGATGCAGGGTGTTGATTCTTAGGATATTGAGTCTAGGATTTTTTCCACCACTTTTCCACTTAATGTCAAGAAAAAAATTCATTTAAAATTGCTGTCTCATAGACTGTTATTTAGCATTATTTATGTTCTATAATATTTTTTAATTAGCTTTTATTTTTGTCTGGTTTTAAGTAATTTTAGTACTTCAACTTATTTTTTATTTCCGTTGGTTTCCAAGTAGAGATGCTACTGATTAATCGACAATTGATAAATTGTTGAGAATAATTTAATCGATAAAACTTATCGATGGTCGATTAAGCAAGGTCATTATTTGAGTGTGTAGTTTTGAGGCGCATACGTTAATGACCAAAACACATCCAGCAGACACACAAGGAAAAATTAAGCGAGCGCACCTTAAAGTATTCTAAGTGTATTGATGTCGCCATGATAAGCTAGTTTATTTTGAATCATAATAAACCAAGGGTCCAAAAAGCACTCCAAACAAGGGATTTTTCTGAACAAAAGAACTACTTATGTAAACACCACAATAAAACTACATAGAATAAACAAGAAGTAATAAGATCCTGGTGGATGAGTGATCTTCCAGAGCTGTTTCAGCTGTGGCTCCTGTTCATGGTAAATCAAAACCTGTCAATCTGAACGATCAAGCCAACCTAAGCATGCTCTAAGTTGTAAAACATTGTCTGATTAGTCTCTACACATCGTCCCCACACTATACACTATCTTCATTTTACCACTTATACTTATACCATTTTCATACAAATAGATGGTGATTATAGTTTGGTCTCTAACTGAAACAGACATGCTTGTTGAATTCTGTCTATCTGTTATTTACTGTGATTTTACGGACCACATTTTCATGTAAAGCGGTTATTTTTTCACGCTATGAAAATAGAGTAGGCTAATATTTCAGCTTATTTAAAGAATTGATGGTCATATTCCCTATATTCACTGTAAAGCCAAGCTTCTAAGCATTAAAAGGTGCCTTGTTTGTGGGTTAAGCAAGTTAAAGGAACACTCCACTTTTTTTTAAAGTAGGCTCATTTTCCAAGTCCCCTAGAGTTAAATAGTTGAGTTTTACCGTTTTTAAATCCATTCAGCCGATCTTTGTATCTGGCGGTAGCACTTTTAGCATAGCTTAGCATACATCATTGATTCTAATCAGGCCATTAGCATCTCATTCAAAAAATGACCAAAGACACTTTCAATATTTTTCCTATTTAAAACTTGACTCTTTTACAGTTACATCGTGTGCTAAGACCAACTGAAAATGAAAAGTTGCGATTTTCTACACCTATATGGCTAGGAACTACTTTCTCATTCCTGCATAATAGTCTCGGATCTTCGCGGCCGTACCATGGCTGCAGCGGCGCAATGATTTGTTGGTATTCTGTGAAACATGGTGGTAGAATACACCTTTGACTTACTATCACAGCCCTTTACAACACACAGAACCATGGCTAATCACACAGGTAAATCCACAACACAATTTGTCGGCTGCAAGCCTGAAACTTTCTCTGCAACTACACGAACTTAGTGCCAGTCACATTGAAAGTTACCTAGCTGGGGGCTACTTTCAGCGCTGCGTTATATCATTGCGCTGCTGAAGCCATGGTACGGCCGCGAAGATCCGAAACTATTACGCAGGAATGAGAAAGTAGTTCCTAGCCATATAGGTGTAGAAAATTGTAAAAGTAAAAACTTTTCATTTTCAGTTGGTCTTAGCACACAATGTAACTGGTGAAGAGTCAAGTTTTAAATAGGAAAAATATTGAAAGTGTCTTTGGTCATTTTTTGAATGAGATGCTATTGGACTGATTAGAATCAATGATGTATGCTAAGCTATGCTAAAAGTGCTACCGCCAGATACAAAGATCGGCTGAATGGATTTAAAAACGGTAAAACTCAACTATTTAATTCTAGGGGACTTGGAAAATGAGCCTATTTTCAAAAAAGTGGAGTGTTCCTTTAAGTAACATGATATAACTTAGTAGCGCTTGATTTATAAGATTAAGGTTAACTGTTAATTGATCGTTCAATTATGGGAATTATGTAAATTGACACTCCCAATTTATTTCAGTTTTGTTTAAGTTAACACGTTGCTAAGCTAAATGCATATTCTAATTTGCATAAAAATAAACAGACAGTTAATTTTTTTTTTTTAATCATCTTTGTCTTCCATCTTGGAAAGGATTTCTGTGAGTGTCCATTAAGCATATTTTACTGATCTGTCCTGCTTCTAATATCAGCAGGCAAAGATTTTATTCAGAACGTTTTTTACAATGGTCTCATCGGGAAAAGATGAACATTTCTGTCAAATATCAAATTGAAATATCTTGAAAATTGAAAATACCATTTAGTGTTATACCATAACAAGAAATGGAGCCATTTTCACAGAGCAGTTATTATTAAGGTAACTTCATGGTAACAAATGATCCAGATGCGGTTTTAAACTGGCATGTTTTATGATGTAACACTAAGTGCAAAGACTAAGTTAGATTCTTGACCAGGGCGTTGGATTACCAAGCATGCAACCGGTCGTCTTTTTGCTGAAACCTGACATCAAGTGCTGTCAGAAATGTCACTCTATGTTCTTCGTCTTGCTGAGTTGTTTGCCTCTTTTAAAGTGACCTGCTTTTATTTTGGGAAGGCATGTGGAGCAATAAAGGTCTGTGGGTGACCGTTCTAAGACAAGGTCGCTCGGACTACAAGGCTTAGACCAGGGATCGAGAGAAGGAAAGGTGTTAAGTGATAAACTGAGAGACCCTCGCCTAATAAGAAATGCCTGTTTTATTTACAAGGCTTTATTTGATAAAAAATACAATAAAAATAGTGATATTTTGAAATGTTTTTACAATTTTAAATTGCTGTATTTTCAGCATCATTCCTCCAGTCTTCAGTGTCACACGATCCTTCAGAAATCATTCTAATATGATGATTTGATGATCAAGAAACATTTATCGTTAATAACAATGTTCATAACATTTGTTTGTGTTCCTTCATATGTTTGATGCAAGACAAATTGATAAATGTTTTCAGGATTCTTTGATGAATACAAAGTTCAGAGGAACAGCATTTATTTGCATAATCTGCATAATCTTTTGTAGCATTTTAAATGTCTTTACTTTCACTTATGTTAATGAATACTTTTATTTATATCCTACAGACCCTAAACTTTTGAATGGTAGTCGTGAACTAATACATTTCAAATATTTTAAATGTAATACATTATTTTAAATATTATGAACAAAAATTGAAAACGAACAATAGTATATTTATTAGGGCTGTCAAAAGATTAATCGCATTCAAAACAGAAGTTTGTGTTTACGTATTATGTGTGTGTGAGTGTGCACTGTGTATAGTTATTATGATATATATTTGAATACACACGCATACATGTATATATTTAACAAATATTTGCATGTGTATAAATTCTTATACATGCATTTGTGTGTGTTTATATATACATAATAATTATACACAGTACACACGCATATGTAAAAACAAATTTATATTTTGGATGCGGTTAATCACGATTAATCGTTTGACAGTATTAATATTTATATATCAAAATTAACCTAGATAAAATTGCCGTTAAAAAGTTTTTGTTTTTTTTGCGTTTACTACTAACAAACTAAACCTTGTTGTAAGCCATTACTGGTTGCGTTTTATGAAAAGTACATGTTACTTAAGTTACTTTTACTTTTTTTAGAGATGTTTTTACTGTGTTTTTTTTAGAGACGTTATTCTTTGCTTGTAGTTGTTTAACAACTTTTTGCCATAAACATGTTTGTCCCCCTGACATGCTTTACATGCAACTATTGACCCTGCATAGGCGTCATGCTGCTTGCAGTGTATACAGCTTCTTATATAATAGGAGCCACAATGCATTATGGCACCGGTTTGCAGTGAGGACATTGTGTCATGCACAGTTTGTAGGTTACATGACTATGTTATGGAGACAAAGGTTTTCAATTGTTTTTTATATCTAGATAAAAAAGTAATTTATTTGTTTTATGTGCAAGCAAAAATGATTTTCTCACGTAATGGTGTAAATTACTTCAACAAAAGTTCTCTTATTTTTATGCAACTTTGATGTTAATTGTTGATTATTTGTTGAATGTCATTATTTCATTCTCTTTGTCTCTCCTCTCTAGGGAGTAGCACTGCTTGTATAGTCGTTCTGGATCGCCGGAGTCACAGGATACACACCTGTAACCTGGGAGACTCGGGCTTCTTGGTGGTTCGAGGCGGAGAGGTGGTCCATCGGTCAGATGAACAGCAGCACTACTTCAACACACCCTTCCAGCTGTCCATAGCACCGCCTGGGGCAGAGGGCGTGGTATTGAGTGACAGGTGGGTTGATGACACTCGGTGACAGCGGATACACTCACTGCAGTTTCACAGATGGTGGCGTGTTACAGATCAGTGTCACAGATGTCTGTGTGTGGGGGACCGTATGGCTTTTACATCAATTGATAGTGTAAGATGCACCTAGTGTAGGAGCCAACGCATTCACCTAGGGCTTGTGCAGGGCGCATGAGTTTGAGTTTAATTCACCACATTCCCATCACCATTCTCATTTCCTGTCTTTCTCTACTGGCTCTATTATTCAAAAATACATTAAATAATAATGACTTGAATACACCACATCTCTTCTATAGCAAGCATGTTTTTCATTTTCTGAATTATAAGATTTTTATATTTTAGGGTGGTACTGATATTACTAGCTCTACTGATATATGGTAAAACAAGTATTACCTTATTGTGTAGTTTAATGTAATATTTTATTATGTAAGCAGTTTAGTTCAAATTATGAACAATTGTAAAACATTTGCCAAATTAAAGTCATTTGATGCAACCAATGTGCGTAAACATGCTGAAAGAAAAAAACATAAAACAGGAAATGATATCAGAGAGAGGACCCCCATGCCAGTGTCAAGGTCAATAAATCATTTTAACTTGAGTGGAGCTTTTACAATGCAATACGACCTCCAAAAAAATGTATGCATTAATAATTTATGATATTTGATCTATATATATCCATATATTTTTAACTCTTTGTATCCAACATGAATATGCTTAATACATTTCTAAAAACGATGAACATGCATTTAAAACTAGATATTTTAATTATTCTTTTTTTCTTTATCTTGGATGCTCATTTGATGGTTTTCCACTTGATTGGATCGAGCAGTGTTAGCAGATATTAGCTGGGATTCTCCTGAACCCTGTAGCAGCCAAATCGTTTCTTCAAAAGACCTGTGTGTGTGTTGGCCCAAATCCTTAATGTCAAGGCCATGTGATTCTAGTTCCTCACTGCCGCAGTCTTGCCAGGGCAGACATCCAAACATACACGCGCAAATACCCAAAACCTCCAATCAAAGAGAGAGGGTGGCGAAGCAAACCCGTTCTCCTCAGCCAATCACAGATGTGCTGAAAACTTGTGTACATTTTTTTTAGAGGGTGTGATTATTTTAAGCTCCTCATGTCCTGCTAAATTGATGTGGGACCTTTAGATTTTTGTGTCGTCCGAAGTCTGTTATGGCAGAAAAACACTCCTCTATCTTTCTCATGTGCAGCAAGGAATCTGACCTGAGCTTGACCTGAGTGTTGGGTTCTAAGTACACCTCACTCATTTACATGCATTTACTTTGCAGCCTCTTTGAGCTCCATGTTAACATTAACACCAGAGTACTTTGTTGGTTGATAAAAAATCAGATTTAGGATTCAAACAATCTATTCAAAAAAAAAAAAGTGGATTCTTTGCATCAGACTTACGATTTTTGGGCAAACAAATGCTATAGAATGACATGCTATGGAAATCAGCCACAGCTTAGTAACAGCTAGATTTAAACAGTCCTGTTATCTTAAAAAAAATGTATATATATATATTTACATATGCTTTCTTTATTAAGAATGTGGCTATAATTTTGGCAGTTATCAGTAAATATTTAAATCCAATTAATTTCCATACTCTGCATAAAGAGCGGTCACATTATTGAAACTTTGGTGAAATTTCAGAGGCAAAGTAGGTCCATTACCCAATGTCAAATGTGTACTTGTATCTGATGTAGGGAAAATTTTCAACATGCATTCCTCTCCCAAAATTCCCAATCACACTGATTCCTATTTGCTGTACAAAGATAAATGTGACCAAACCTTTAAGTAAAATATCTCTTTCTGAAGTCTTGATATTTTGTCCTCTTTTTACCTTAAATGTGACCTATAATCAGAGCTCCAATACTTAACCAATGCACTAAGATGGATTAAACTAAAATTCAGCCTTAAGGGATTTGGAGCTTGAAGAGGCCAGTCTGGTTTCCAAGAAAACAACCTGCTTGAATTTGGTCCAGAGGTCATGTTGGGTCTGGACGAGTTTTCTTAACCCCAAGTTTCCATTACCCCCTGTTTAGGTCAGACTGATATCTGCCCTGTTACCCTCTTGCACTACTGCTTGAGTTTCAACCCTCATCAAGTGTCTCGTTCTAATTTGGTGGATTAGATCATTGTTTCCCCATTAACTTTTCTACAAAATGACTGGATCGTTGCCCATAGAAATTAGAACTGTTGATACTTTACACATATTGTAGTGCAATTCAGAAGGTTACATTCAATTTTTTCATTACAATGTTCAAGACTTGGCTTCAATTTGTTCGTTTGTGGGTGGCAGTCATTAAAATACACTGGAATTACAGAATGGTTGGCGTGTTCCATGTACATCTTATATTTGGTTTAACTGTGCTAAGTCTAACTGCATGTCTTTCTGTTTCTCTTTCAGTCCTGAGGTGGCAGATAGCTCCTCCTTTGATGTCCAGTTAGGGGACATTATTTTGACCGCTACTGATGGCCTCTTTGACAACATGCCTGACTACATGATCCTGCAAGAACTCAAGAAACTGAAGGTACAGACAATAGTTGCAATAAATGTGAAACTATTTGGATGACAGTCAACTGATTTGTATTTTGGCCAATACCAATATTATAGAGAACAGAGTAGCCAATATATTGCATATTACACAGTGTTATTATGGTAAATAATTAAAACCTGGACCCAAGCAGACCACTGTTCATGACCAATACTACGGATGCACGGTATGTCGCCACCATATCGGTATCAGCCGATATATGTAAAAAAAATTTAATGTTATCGGCCCAATATATCGAAGATGATAAATAATGGATAATATCCTTCAGATGTGCTCTGCTCATCATGATGGTTTTGAATTGCTTTAAATATGATTGGAATCACTTCAAAAAGGAAAATACAGTTAAGTGCAACATGCGCAGCACAAGTCTACAGAAAATTATAATGAGTATAAACATTATAAACATTATAATTGTGTGCTTGGGATATGGTTTTTGATAGTGAGACTTTTGTTTTTGTAATCAGGCCCTCAAAAATTATGTTCATTTTTTTTATGTACATCTGTCGGCCAATATATGCTTTCAAGTAGAGAATTATCTGTTATCTGCATCAGACAAAATGTTCATATCGGTGCAGCCCTAGCCGATACTAATAATCTCAAAATAAAACTGCATGGCCAATATTGGTTTTACACCATACTTGGTATATGTAAACCTTTTCACCTTTTTCAATTTTCTTCAGGTTATCGGCCCTTTCCGATAATCTCTAAACAGGCGGATAATGGCTGATTAATCCCCCTGGCCGATATGTCGTTCTAACTGTACACTTGGTTATTTGACCCGTTACTATAATCACAAAATTTCTGTATAATGGCCAATTAATCTCCCAGGCTAATATATCAGTCTAGCACGATACTTGTAGCTACTCTTGCTCATTCTGCTTTTCATTTTTTTATTTTTTTATTTCAAGCAATTGGTCCATTCATATTATTTCAAAATTAATGTATAACGGTATAATTAATCCCCTTTGCCAACACTTTACTTTTGTACTTTTTTTTTTTTTTTTAATCTTCAAGTTGTCGGCCCGTTCCGATAATCTCAGAATAACTGCCAATTAACCCCCCTGGCTGATATATATCTAAGACCATACTCTTACGCTTTCCAATCATTTTTTATATTTATTTTGCCTCAGAACACCAACTATGATAGTATCCAGCAGACTGCCCGCAGCATCGCTGAACATGCTCATCAGTTGGCCTACGACCCAAACTACATGTCCCCTTTCGCCCAGTTTGCCTGTGACAACGGGCTGAATGTAAGAGGTGAGTCTACAAAAAGAGGTCCTTGGTTTTCATTACCGCTGTGATACCAAAATGTCTTCGAATGTCCATAATTAGAGGCACTGACCTCGTCATTTTGTTTTCATTTCAGGGGGGAAGCCTGATGACATCACAGTGCTGCTGTCCATTGTGGCAGAATACACAGACTGAGCGTACTCAGTGGAGCTTGCTCCTCTCTTACACCTGCGTCTTCCACCCATGTCCTATTGCACTGCTCCCCATCTCCCAGCACCTCTTTCCATTCTTCCATTTCTCAAATAGATCTCAAGTCAACGCAGAGAGGATAGCATGAATCCGTGGGCGGTGATGCAATCATCTGCAAACAGTCCAAAATTGATGACCTCACTCCCAAAAGGGTTTTGGGAATCTTTCACCTGTGTTGTCATTTCTAGTTTCCCAAGTGGCAAGGAGGGCCATGCATTACAACACAAAGGGGTTTCTAACGGATGGAGCTGTCGGCCTTGTGGCTTGTGTAAATGAAAAGTTGTTTTTGTTGTTAAATGGTTGATAGTCTATGCCTTGAGAGAAAAATGTAAGCGTCTCTGAAGTCCATATGAGCTGAAGTGCTTCTATGTGTGTGTACCTGTACGTGTATAATAAGTGTCCCATTTGGTTGTTGGTCGACTTTGGTTAAGCTGTAAAGGAAGGTCAGTTAAAGTTCAGAAGGAGGCCTGGCTAGATTTTAACCTGTTGGGAAATGCAAGTGCTTTAGTATCTGCTGACTAGTTCTTTTCAGTCAGCATGTCTGCCTCTAGAGTTATACAGCCTTCACCTACACTGTCACTTTCTGAGGTCTCATAATGGATTGCAAGTTCAAAGGCCGGAAGCAGTTTGGTTATAATGGGCTATAATCTTGTGTTTGATTTATAAGAGATGGAAATTAAACTGCACAGGCGTCATACCAGAGAATGTCACAATCCGCAAATATACAGATGCTCACGGGGAACGGTGGATTTTGACGTTGACTGTGAATGCGTGTTGGATGTATATTTACATGACTTCACCTCTTGAGTTTGAAAGTCTACACGCACAAATGGCTAGCATCTGGCAATGCTTTTCATGAATCGAAAGGTCAGGTATATAAATAAATGTTTTATTTTTATAAATATTTAGCTTTTAGTGGACAAGATTCAACAGAATGCAGAATCTAGGGAACGTTGGTCTTAATGGATCGACTGTAAGGCCTTTTGGCTTTTTCTGTGCTCCCTAGTGAGGCTTGGGTTATTTTTTTAATTTACTGAACGGTATCTAACGCTTTTTTGGTGTCGCTCTAGATTGGTTCTAGAGAACATTTTCACATTCATGTGCTGCTTTAATTTTTTGTAAATTATAAATGTGTGAGTGTCTACATTTATTTATATGGATGTTTTTACCTGTAAAATATCAAATGGGCGATTTTCACAAAGATGCAACAATTCAAGCTGATTGAGTGTTAAGAGTGATTGCCTCGCAGTCTTTCAATAAAATGGAACACACATTCTGTTGTATGAAAAGCAAAAACTATACACAATGGTTATATTTTTGTTTAGTTTATTGAGGGAAACCATAAAGCAATAGTTATTTAATATGTCTCTTTAGTTTTAGTTTCTCCAGTTGTCAAATGTGATGCATGCCCAGGATGGCAAACCTCAGTCAAGTATGCATTTGATTAGTAAAGCTGATTGATATATGTATAGCCATACATATAAGCTTTCAGATTCAAAATGCTGTCTAACTAAACATGTAACTCAATGTTTTGTGAGGTTTTCCATCCTGATATGTTCCACAAAGGCACTGACCCACAGATAGTGAGGACTATAATCAAGTCCTCAGTTGTGCCTGCAACATAATTAGACCAGAACTGTGGTCTCTTACCATGTGTAATGTCTTGTGGGTCGTGGTCATGTTGATGTCAGTGTCTCAAATCCACATTGTGTAATCTGTTAAGAAAACCAAAGCAGGAAAGCCATAAGACCAGCATGACCAAGGTCTCACTCAACGTCTCACCCTATCATTGCCACCTTTGAAGACTGCAAACTAATTGTTTAATGTTGAGAGAATCTGCCGGTATCACCATTGTGTCCCATGTCTGCTTTTTTTTCTATATAAATGAAATGGAATTCAACTAAACAGCCAGTAATGTGTAATGTTACTAAGATCAATTGTGTACTTGGCAATTACAAAATGAGTGATATAAGTCATTTTATTTTAGTCAAAGGTGATGTGTGTAATTTCAGCGCCTCTAGCGGCTGCGAACAGAATTGCAGTGTGTCTGTTTGACCAGCTCTAGCTACGGCATGATGTCAGTGTTTGGCTTTGTTCAGACAGGCAATATGAATGGCTTTTGTGTGTGTCAGGAACGGGTTTTTATAAAAAATACAAAAAAACATCCATGGTGGTTTGAAATCCAATTACAATCATTTTTGGATTTTTAGCACGCGTCTCCATTTGAACGCACCACATATATAATCATACAAATGACAAAATGCGCAATATTGCATATTCCTCACAAGGAACGTTTTCCAGTTTTCCGTCCTCTCCATCCAAAGTATTTGGTATCACATAATAACTTTACTCAAACGATGTAAAAACTCCGGATATTGATTTCTTCACTTAATTTTCTGCATAATGACAATGCAAAAATCAGTGCTAGAGATATGCAAAATAAAGGATTTGTGTGCAGTGTGAACAAAGCCAATTCAACTCGTCTGAAAACATGCAGTTGTATTTGGCGTCACTGGTGGTGCATAAAGTACACATTTTCCCTTTAGTGAGTGTCATTATAGGAGATGATGTCTTGACTGAAACGTTTTAGTGTCTGGGGTTTTGCCACTTTGTCTGTCATACACCACTTTTTTCTAAAGGCTTTTGTTATAGCCCATTCAAATCAAATCAGAGGCACTTTTAATATAGTGCAGTTTTCTTACATCCTAATTTAAAACAGAAAACTTGCCTCCCTGAGTTGGGCTGATAATGACTGAATACTAATCCAATCTGTGTCTGTGTTTCACTGTGAGAACCTGGACGGCAGTGGCTCCATTTTACAAATCAACATACCATAGACGCCTTAAAATCTCATACTGTCCCATCCAGAGGCCTTTGTGTGGCAAAGCTTGCATGTCTCATCTGGGTGTTGCTTACAGCAGTGTCGTCATTTTTGGTTGTATCATCTGTCCTTCTTTTATTTGATCGTTTCTATGGTGCTTCTGCAGTCAAGATGAGTCTCTCAGTCTCTGAAGCAGACAATGTGCGAATGAGAACTACACTTTTTGTGTGTACAGTGTAACAATGCAAGAAAAGTTCCTGTAAATATGTTTTCCAAGTTGTAAAATATTTAAATAAAATATAGTATTTATACTAAAATATGAGTTGTCACTGCTTTTGTGCATTGAGTATTCTTTGAAATGAACCTGACTCTTCAACATATGTTTCACACTAATATAAATTATTTAATGCTTATGTTATTTTGCATTTAAAGGGGCAGTTCACATAAAAAATGTAACTCCCTTATGTAATTGAACCATCAAAATGAATGAATCACACATATGCGGTAATACCGTCTTCTCATTCGGCTTGTGGTAAGAAGGTGTCAGCCACAGGAAACCTAATAGCAACAAAGCAGCAAAGTGATTCATGACAATGTGGCTCAGCTTTAGTTATTGGGGAAGTCCATCATTCCTTAAAGGGTAAGATGATTATTTGTGCAGGGGAAGTATTATAACTGAAACTAAAACTAAAACCATACAAAAAAAAAATGTGTTACATGACAAAAAATTAAATGTAGGCCATTTTGATTTAGTTTAAAGGGTCACTTCAGTGATTTAGCATTAAGCTTTGTATTTAAACTGGGTCATTAATGTGGTAGAAATGTGAAATTATTTTTGAATTTGGTGCCTTCTAGACTGAGAAAAGACAGAAAATGTATTTTTGTCTCATGGGGATGAAAGACAACAACTCCCAGAATGCACTTGGTTCGCTATTGGATTACTGCATCACTTGCCCACCGTGTTCATTTTCAAAATCAGTTCAGTTAGAGAACAGACACTACAATTAAAAACAGATCATTCTAATATACTACCGGATTTCTACTGATACAAAGCCATATGCTAAATCGCTGAAGTAACCCTTTAAGTTGGTGTATAATTGCTAAAACTGAAATAAAAATTCCTAGAAACTGTAATAGACATAAAAAACAACAAAAAATGCAAAAACAAAATAGCTTAAACTTAAACTAAAATAATTGTCATATTTGACCCAAACATGGGTTGAAATACCAGCATGTTTTGATTTTGATTTTTTATTACTTTTAGTTTTAGTGAACAGTAACAACACTGGGCCAAGGCTATCGGATCAGTTTTTAAAAGTCTTGAAGAATCAGCCACAGAGTGAAATGTCCCCTCGCTGACGACAGCCCTGGATGCAGAAGTATCTGTGAGGAACCCTCAGTCGTCTGTTGGCAGCACAAGGTCTCTAATCCTTTATTCCCAGCACGTGCCTGTGACTGTGAGTGAACACTGCTCATCTCAGCCCTCTGGAAATCTCTCTCTCCTGTCACACTCACATACACGTGTAAGACAGTGAAGAGTGGACAGAGCCTGCAAACTGTAACATTTGGGGCACAATCTGCAAAGCTGCATTCATTTGCTTAGATGAAACACTTCCTGCCTCTTACACACTTACACACGTGAGGGGAAGTGGTGCAGGAGGAGACCTGGGGCATTCTGCAAGGCCCACATGTGGACAGATGACCCAGATGTGATGCTCGTGGCTGTTTTTTTCCCTTCTACATATATATTACGGAACCTATAACAAACAATCAAATAAAAAGAAAGATAGAAAAACATTTCTGCAGAATAAAACGGTTTATTTTTCTTAACACATGAAAGAAACCACAATTCTTATGCACTTATACAATTTTTTTTAAATCAAACTTCAACATAAAGTCATAATTGTAGTAATACAAAGAATGTCGCTATTTATAAAATTGCATTACTATAATTCACTGTGGTACAGTTACCATATGGAAATGTTCTTTACAATTTACTTAATCTGTCAACAAATAATGCAAAGGAAATGCTTACATAAAGGGTTCAAAACATGTGCCTGTCATACATGATTAAAATAATGTCTGTTAGGCCTACTTGATCATTCACTTTGTTTAACTTTATCTTCATGTTGTATAACAAGATTTTTTCCCCCCGGCGTGATGTTCCCCAATCTTCAAGCAGATGGAATTTAAATATTCTGAATGATATCAATCCACAATCTGAATTGTGATGCAGCCTGGAATCCTCTTGTTTAGTTGGGGACACAATTTGCCCCAAAGACAAACATTTTGTCATACTCACCATCATGTTCTTCCAACCCTGTATGAGTTTCTTATGTTGAACACAAAATATATATATATATATATATATAAGAATGTTATATATATATATATATATATATATATATATATATATATATATATATATATATATATATATATATATACTATATTTAATATTCTGCAACTGAACTGAGTTGGATGATGACATCACCGTTTTCTTCAGAGCTGCTTAATATCTAATAGAACCCATTCCATAGTTGATGATCTTTACAGTTATTGAAATGACACCGAACTGACTTCAGCTGAATGATGACACTATTATTACACTAATATACTAGAACTGAACTCTATTTTCATCACTGACCATTATTGTCTGTTTATCACGGTGCTTTGCAACAAAGGAATCGCAATAAAGGGGAATTGACTTGATTATGGTTCAGATTTTACTTTAGATTTTGACTATGCTATCCCATCATTTGCAGTCGAACTGCACGTGAATCCGCAGAATGATCTCCAAGCTTCACGTGCCTCTGGCACATGGTGATATTTGAGTCACCCACAGGAGGGCAGCCATTAGCTTGATTTAAGACCCTTTTTTTGACCGAACTGAATAATGACCTTCCAGCACTGAAACCTGAAAATATCTCTATTTATAAACCGCAGGTTTCTTGTAATTTGGACATTCAAACACTTTGTGTTTTTAGGAAAGCAGTGCATCAGAATGTGTGTGTGCGCGTCATGTGAACTTAATGTGTGCAAGTTCATTACGACTTCCTTAGGGCACTTTTATGACAATCATGAGAACAGCATGTGAAGGATATACACTCAAAATTGCTTTGCCATAATGAGAGGCAATAATCCGTGCAGTTGACATGGTGAACCACTGAGCTCTATGGCAACTTGAAAGCATTGATAATGAGATGATCCCCGGTTCTCCAAAATAAGTAATTAAATAAATCATAAAGAAATTCTATTAAATTATTTTATTACAACAATTCGTATTTAATTCGTTTTTTATATGTAGGCTAATATCCCATATAATGAATATATATATATATATATATATATATATATATATATATATATATATATATATATATATATATATATATATATATATATATTGCTGTTTCTTTGTACAAAACACTAAGTAAAAAATATCTACATATAAAAAAACAGTGTATATTAGTCGAATCAAAAGATTTAATTATTGTGGTTGCACTTGCAATTATTATTGATGTAAATAATACTGCATTGTACACGCGCGCTGTACTGCGCACAATCAGCCACGCCTCCTTAAAGCTCGCGACTGCGACTTTAGCTCAGTTACATACAAACCCTCATAAACACAGATTATATGAAATAAGATTAAAACTATCGCGTCAGAAACATTATACAAACGCTGACTTTACAACACAGTGAGTCTGAGTTCTATTCGTTTAAACTGAGAGTTGTCAAGCTGTGTTTTTTACGGCAGGTTAGCTTGTTAGCTTATAACTCTTACAATTGTGGCTTGTTTGACAGAATTTGACAGAAGGCAAACATTAACTTACATTCTGTCGAGGTCCTGTTGCTTTCAGGCATTATAAGATAGCGCTAGAGATTTCTTCAGACAGAGTGATTTGCTAAGCTAATTTAATACATTCATTTATAATATGTCTTTATGTATGTGTCTTCTGTGAAACTGTCTTTTATAAATAACGTTATAGCTTTAAAATATCCACAATGGCCTGTCAGGGTCAGATAATCCTCAGTTTTACTTTACTTTAATGTTTTTACCATCAGATATGGGGTATCGTTAGTGTCGCTGGAGGCTGGGAGGCTTAAATCTCAGTGTGTTGATAGTTTGAGGCGGTTGTCAGGAGGAAATCCACTATCTGTGTGTCAAAAGACATTTTAATCTTTCTCGGGCCATAAGCAAATTCATTATCGCGTTTGGAGCGCATATTCATCATGGCTAAGCTTCAGGTAGGGAACGGAGTGCAGTGGAAGGACAGCAGGAGTCAGCGGGGCACGGTGGAGAATCTGGCCGAGCAGGAGACCTCTTCTCTGGGCTCAGACTCTGAGCTCAACGGCTTCGCCAACACTGAGATCCAGACCGACAGATATGGATTCATAGGAGGAGCTCAACAGAGCGCAGGAGAAAAGTAAGTGGCACATTTATGGAGTTAAAAGAAAGACATTACCCATTAATAACTGTACATTTATAGAAACGGGTGATTTAGAATAGCTGTGAAAGGAACCAGTACCACTTTGTAAACACTTTGTAATAACTGTATAACACTTACAGATCAATAATAACATCAGTACCTAACATGCACTATAGTTATAATTGTCATGTGAATTTGAAATTGAAACTTTCCATTTTTTGCATATGTATTTCAATGTCCTTGAACTACTGATTAATCATTATATAATGTTTGTTAATGACCTACTCATGAAAGTTATTATGAAGCATTCTGATGTTTTTTTTGTTAGTTTGTGCCACACTTTCACACCTGCATTAAGTGTACTCTGTGAGAACTGTCTTTGCTGAAAGTCTTCGTCCTCGTCCATGTGAGCGCAGATGAGTTGACAGGTCTGTAACACCACTAAAGTCCCCAGTGGTTGTTCTTGCTGAGTTCTTCTAAGCCGACTAGCTTTGAGAAGTGCTTGGTCAGCTTACGTTCCTCTATCCATATAAGACCGGATGGATGTTATTATATAATATCATAAGTTGTGTCTGTATGTTATCATTTGCTTTCCATTTTCTTAGATATGTTTGTAGATTTACTATTTATTTGGAGGTCCAAAGAAGTAGAAAAGTGTAAATATTGGTATAATATACACATTACCAAAAAAAAAAGTTTTTTTTTTCACCAAGACTGCAATTATTTGAAAAATAAATCCAAAATATTGTTGTATCAAAAATACAGTAAAAACAGTAATATTGTGAAATATTACAATTTACAGTTACTTTTTTCTATTTAAATTTATTTTAAATGAAATGTATTAATGTGATGCTAAAGCTGTATTTTCAGCATCATTACTCCAGTCACATGATCCTTCAGAAATCTAATATGCTGATTTGATGATCAGTTATTATTATCTTAATATTATCAATGTTCAAAACAGCTGAGATGCTTACGTAGAAACTTTTTTCCCCATAATTATTTGAATAAAAAGTTCAAAAGAATGTCAACCAACCATTACTATCTTAAAAAAAAAAACATACTTTTGAACTTTTGGGTATTGGTCTCAAGACTGGATATATTGTATAAACTAATGTTCACGCCATTTCTTTTTTCTATAGAGGGTCCAGTAAATTGCATGCATCCTGTTCTTATGCTTCTTTTACAAACACTTGTCTGTTTTGCATTGACACATGAGTGTCTCTAATGGCTCAGGACAATGTAGTTCTGTTTGGCTCTCATGCAGGACGTCCCCCCTCTTGCAGTGAACTCCCTTTAGCACTCAGAATTGCTCATTGATTTGTTTTGGCAGAACCTCCCTGCAAGTGTTTTCAGTTGTGTAATGAAACTGCTCCGTGACTCATTCAGTTAATTCTAGAGTTAATTGTGGTGGTCAAGCATCTAAATAGTTTTAATTGCTGATAAAATAACTAAATGTTTTAAACTCTTATAAGCTCCAGCAGATCCACACAGAATCGCCAAAGGCACAGCAAATTCTGTACATCCATTGATCCTTGCATGTTCACTTATGCAATACTCTGGCAGATAAACACATCTTATATAAGATCGTGAAATACTTGCGATTTACATTTTGCTTGGCAAAAAATGTATTTAATCAGAATACACAGCTACATTTGAAAGGCCCTCAATCATGTATTTTCCATGGTGTGGTTATGGCTGTAGTACCAGTGTAGCTTAGGAACTAACCTGACCCCTGGTTTTTCTACACTACTGTTAAAACTTTGTGGTCAGTAAGATTTTCCACTCTACCACCAAGGCACTTGCACGTTCTCTTACACGTCTGGGAGGGACACATGGTTTGGCATTGCAAGGACAATTAGCTGTCCTTCCATCCTGTTTCCCTGTAACACTGTCTATGGCATCTTACGGACATTACAGTTTATTGCTCTGGCCACATCTACAGTTTTCATGCCTCCTGCAGCAAGTCTATGAATTGAATAACACTGATTTTCTCTTCATCACGGTACCTGTTAGTGGGTGGGATATATTAGGCAGCATGTGAACATTTTGTCCTCAAAGTTGATGTGTTAGAAGCAGGAAAAATGGGCAAGCGTAAGGATTATAGAGATTTTGACAAGGGCCATGTTGTGATAGCTAGGCGTTAGGGCATCTCAAAAACTGCAGCTCATGTGGGGTGTTCCCAATCTGCAGTGGTCAGTATCTTTCATAAATCATCCAAGGAAGGAACAGTGGTGAACCGGCAACAGGTCATGGCGGTCAAGGCTCATTGATGCATGTGGGGAGTGAAGGTTGGCTCGTGTGGTCCGATCAAACAGACAAGCTACTGTAGCTCATACTGCTCAAGAAGTTAAGAAGATAATGCTGGTTCTTATAGAAAGGTGTCAGAATACACAGTGTTTTGCAGTTTGCTGTGTATGGGGCTGCATAGCCGCAGACCAGTCAGGGTGCCCATGCTGACCCCTGTCCACCACCAAAGCGGCAACAGTGGGTACGTGAGCATCAGAACTGGACCACGGAGCAATGGAAGAAGGTGGCCTGGTCTGATGAATCAAGTTTTTTTTTACATCACGTGGATGGCCGGGTGCGTGTGCATCGCTTACCTGGGGAACACATGCCACCAGGATGCACTATGGGAAGAAGGCAAGCCGGCAGAGTCAGTGTGATGCTTTGAGCAATGTTCTGCTGTTCTACGATGTACACCATTTCATGGAATCAGTATTCCCTGGTGGGTCTGGCCTCTTTCAGCAGGATAATGCGCCTGCCACAAAGCAAAAATGGTTCAGGAATGGTTTGACGAGCACGACGAGTTTGAGGAGTTGACTTGGCCTCCAAATTCTCCAGATTACAATCCAATGGAGTATTTGTGGGATGTACTGAACAAAGAAGTCCAATCCATGGAGGCCCCACCTCGCAACTTACAGGATTTAAAGGATCTGCTGCTAACATCTTGGTGTCAGATACCACAGCACCTGTATAGATACTGTCTGACCTGTATATATATATATATATATATATATATATATATATATATATATATATATATATATATATATATATATATATATATATATATATATATATATATATATATATTTTTTTTTAAATAAATGCTGTTCTTTTGAACTTTCTGTTCATCAATAATCAAACAAACCTGAAAAAATGTATCGGTTTCCACAAAACTATTTAGCTGCACCACTGTTTTTAACATTGATAATAATAAGAAATGTTTCTTGAGCAGTAAATCTGCATATTAGTATGATTTCTGAAAGAACATGTGACACTGAAGACTGGAGTAATGATGCTGAAAATTCAGCTTTACCATCACAATATTAAATTACACTTTAAAATATATTACAATAGAAATTTTTATTTAAATCATAATAATATTTCATAATATAATATTTTTTTCTGTATTTTTGATCAAATAAATGCAGCCTTGGTGATAATACGAGACATCTTTTAAATCTTTCAAAAAACCTTACAGACCCAAACTTTTGAGCGGTATAGTGTAGTTTTTTTTTCTTTCATTTGCGTGTAAATACACTCCACTCAGAAATGAGTTGATTCTCTATCTTATAAGAAATGTATTGCATTAGTTTTGGCTTTGATTGTAGGAACAATCTTTACCCTTATGTGAATTTTTATTGGAATGTAGAATTTTTCTTCCTTCTCTCTCTCACACACATCGCTCTTTCTTTCTCATTCGAATATCATATAAAAGAGGTCTTTGAGGATTCTGTATGCTGTGGACCTTCATGACAGAAAAATCATTCATGCTTAATGACATTAAAGTCTATTAGAGAAAGAGGACTGTGCTTATGCGACTAGGACAGTTTGTCTGCACAATTGACAATAACAATTGCACTTCTCTTTGGAGAGGACAGAGTCATTGACTGAGTTATGACATTTCACCTCTTGGCTTTTGTTTCCCTCCATTTGTTTACTACTGCCATGGAGACGAAACTGAGCGCCAAGCCTCTGGGGAGCATTTTAGTGAACCTGTTCACATTTGGCAAGCACAAAAAAGAGCTTCATCTGTTTGTGTCTTCTGATGTTCTTTGATTTTGGGATGCTTTACAAATAGGAACTTTTTCATTCAGACTGACTGGAACATATGGTCAAAAATATTTTTTTTTGGATGGTTTCTCACTTTAAACATGGCTCATCCAATCAGAATTGAATCAGAACGGAACTATATAATTAGTGCTGCCCTTTAATAGTCGACCAAACATTAGTTGTTCAGAAGATAATGCTGCCTCCACATGCCATTGGAATTATCGTAAACAAGTTTGTCTAGTTAAAAATTGGACATAAACGCCCTCGCAAGTTGTATTTAGCACTGGGAAGCTCTGGGGTAATTATGATACACCCAAGTTGGGCGTGCCATAAACTTTAAACATGGCGGAGGGGAGAACGATTGCTACTGTGACTGGTTTAAGTTTGTTCCACAAAAGCTACATCACCTCGTATTGACATTATAAAGCATATTTACATATTTGATTAACCATTTAAAGCATATACACTTCGAAAAAAAACCTGCGTATGACCCGAAATTTGAGAATTGTCAGCAAGCTGACTATCTAGTGTGCAGTGAATGTTTATATGGTTGTAAATGAATGGGTCACTGAATGTCATTTTGGATTTAATAAGATTTTCCTAATAAATAGGCAAGAATAAACCTGGTGTCCTCCATGATTCCTGCTCTTTCCGACAACAAAGCAATTAAATGCAACAAGCTCGTAATCACAACATCAGAAGTGGGAAGTAGGAAATTCTGATATCACATGAAGGCGGCGTTAGTCTGGTGACTTTACCTGCCCTGGGGACCCGCTACCACTGCACATTTTGGGTGTCTCCCTCATCTAACACACCTGTTCGGGCTGGAAATCCAAATGTTCGCTTAACATTCATCAACCTCAAACATGGCTGATCATTTGAAACATAAGTAGTAGCCTGACATTAGCCACTTTACATGGATGCTTGCTCTAAAGTTAACCTAGATAAATGTGCGCTGTTATTAGGCGCATATCCAAGTGTTTGTGTGGAATCTAAGTTAGCGTTTGCTGCATGATATGTTTAAGTTCATGTGCATTTTTCTCTCTATACTGTAGGCGCGTCCACTGTACTGTGGAGATGAGTCCGCATAGTCTGGACTGTGAACACTGACTCCGAAAACACTAGTTCATTAATAAATTACTTTCTGTTTTTTTTTATGATCATTACTTTTGCTGGTGCTCTTCAGCAAGCTTTGTGTGTGTGCTTGAGCGCTTAATTTATACTTTAAAGGCTTGTTATTATACGTTTTCTCTGTAAAGTAGAACAAAAGCCATGTTTCCATCCAAAGGTGCGAATTTCACTTATGAGCAAACTTGGAATATCACATAAGACATTTGCGAATAAAGCAGCGTTTCCATCCCATGTGTTCAAGAGAACAAACTCGTCACTTCCTGGGAAATTGGGGCAAAATATCTGCAATATAAATGGAAGTTGCTGCAATCGAGGAAGCCACTGGGGCTCTTTTATCCTACATCATAAATGACTTGCATCTCAGATCACACAGACGAAACACAATAAATGCATCATGACTTGCGTTCGGATGCCTGGTGTTTGGGAATGTAATTGTGTTTTTATACCATTCATTTTATGACAGACTATGGCTCAGGCATTTCAGAATAACTAAAACAATATTCGAGATGCTGTGTATTGAAATTGGTCCATGCTGTGTATTGAAATTGGTCCAATGGTTATCCAAGGTATTTATTTGGTAAATGTCTTTCCATCATAGTTTATGCATGTCGTCTTATTGGATAAAAAAAAATGAGTTGACTCAGTTGACCGTAAACGTTTTTATATGGTTTTTTTTTTTGTGATATCCCAAAATTTGCATAGAAATAGGTTGATGAAAAAAATCTGGTTAGCATTGTTACATATAATATTCTTTCTCAGCTGTGAAACTCAAAGCCTTTAGTTGACTAATCGCTTAATAAACGACTACTAGTTGACTAGAAAAATCTTTGAATGAGGGCAGCCCTACATATAATGTATTGACATTTTCACTTCTTATCTAGTCAATCAGAGTTTGTCTGTCTGTCTGTTGTTTTAGCCATATGTGGTATAGTGAGTACCAGGAAGGGAACGAAGGGATTTTTCCCGCTGCAGTCATGTGCTTCCTGTTTTCTTCCTCTGGTAACTGCAGGCTGTCTGCTTTGACCTGAAGAACGTGTCTATAGGGTGAAAGGAAACACTTTTAGAGTACTTATATGATACTCGTTGGGGGAAAGGGCACATGCCCTACCCTTTCCATGAGACCGCTCCTCTTGTACTTCAGTCCATCCTCTACCCTGCATTCAACTCTCTTTGTGTTTTCAACATAACACAATTAGCTTGACCTGCGTACACGGGAAAAGTAAACAGGCAAATGGCGGGCCCAGTTTCTGTTCCATAGATCTAAACAACCGCAGTCATCTGTAATCTGATCGCTGACGATAATCCAATCTGGACTGCGTAATCTGTGTACACAGTGTGTGTGCAAGTATATTTGCTCTCCATTTCAAGACCACCAGTGTGCGTGTGCCATCAGGGTTTACACAGCCTGTCATGTCACTAACCTTTTGCCAAAGGATTATTGGATGCATTGGTTGCTCAGGGATGGAGTTCCACAACATACTTTTTTATCCATCATCAGAGAAAAATATGATTAACGAAAATAAAGAAAATACATTTTTTTCTAAATTTGTGCCACGTCTTTGGAAATGTACTCTTTTTTTATTTGTGTTGGTTTCATATTGTTTTTATACAATTTTCAAGACAAATTTTGATTGAATGATTTCAAAAATGTCATGTGGTCTAACCATTAAATAAAACGTAATATAAAATAATAATAAAAAGTAAACAGTTTCTTACACTTTATTCATTAAATACATACATTTTTTCAAAAAGTACACTCTAAAAACTCCTTTCAACCCAATGACTGGGTAAATATAAGACAGAACACATGTTGGGTTCATTTTGTCAAATGTAATCGACCAGTCTCTGTTGTCCCGTTTCCACCATAACGGCGCTAGATCTCGTGCCGGAGCTTTATATCATGTTCAGTGGGGGAACTCCTAACTTGAGATTGCCAACCTGCGTTTCTCTCGTAGGCAAAATATGCGGTGACTGGCACCATAACCTATTCATAAACAATTAGAGTAACATCATTTTAACATCATAAGTATTTATATTCTGTATGTTTTTGAATAAAATCCTAAAATTGAATGCAAGGCATAAGGCATTTCCATTACGCAATAAGACCGCCGCGACACTCGTTTAGGTGACTTGCATTGTTCCCCTGTATGTTGCTTTGCATAAAATTAAACAATATACAGCACAATAACGAATTTATCGATAAAATAAAATATACATAAACCTGTATTTTACAGAAGACATGCACCAATTTGACAGAGCTATTCTCTCCTGTGGCCTGTTGCACAAAGCTGGTTTCAGCTGCTACCCAGGTAAGTTTAAGATTAGTTTGAGTAAACTCTAGTTTTTCGGGTTCAAGAAGGTGGATTGGTTTTACCATAGTAACCTCTGCATCACCATGGTAACTTACACTACTAATCTTGAATTTACCTGGGTAGCAACTGAAACCAGCTTTGTGCAACAGGCCACTGAATAGGAGAGATAACTCAACCCCTGGGTTGTTATGTCTGACCCAGGATCCGGGTAACACAAAAACTACTCAAATACTAGAATAGTAACACCCCAAAAATGATCCAAAACCCTCAACCCAGGATTTTTTGGCTAGGAAAAATAACACAAGATTTTTTAGAGTGTAGTTTTTACAAATATAATGAATTATTAATTCATAAATATCAAGCTTTTAGGGAGTTGCACCACCGAACCTTGTCAGTAAAATGTAAAATTCTGTCCAGTCATGAGGGTCTCTATGATATCATTTTCTGTTTTCTCTTTTTGTGTGTGTGTGTGTGTGTGTGTGTTGGTCACGCCACATGATTTTGTTTTGGTAGACAAACGTTTTTTTGAGTATTAATAAGCAGTGAAGCAGATTTGTTAAATATTTTTTAATAATAATAACAATACAATTTAAATGTAAATAAATTAGAGCTAAAAAAAAAAATCAACATTATGTCATTGTTTCTTGTTCAGGGGAGCTTTTTTTGTTGTTGTAATAATTGTGTGTGATATGTTTTCATTCAATGTATGCTAATATTTTCCCATTTGATTAATAAAAGCCCTGTCAAGATATTTCTTCAGTGCTTAATATGTCAGATCTCCTCTGACATGAGTCAGTCCACCTCCCACCAACCAGAGCTTTGATCGCTGCAGTTATAACACACAGAAGCAGGACCAGAGCTATTATAAGTGATGTTATTAATTTTTTTACCCCTAACCCTAATTGTAATGGCAGGTTTTTAGCATAGATGTGAACTTGCGTTTTCTGAAAAAAAAATACTGTAAATCTCTGTATTCTAATGCTTTTCTGTATTTTATCTGATATAAAGCCAGTCAGTCTTATATTAAGGGTGTGTCTGTCAGCTGGATGTAATAAAAAGGCATTTAGGCCGAGGTGCTGGGTTCACTTGACAGAAAGATTCCCAGAAACAGGGCTTTCCCTAGTGATCTCCCTCATTCTGACTGTCTAGAACATTCTTATAAACAGTCATCCCACATTAACATCACATAGAGGCTGTGCAACTTAGTAATATATTTGGAGACATTATTACCAAGTTGCTAAACACTATGGTGGTAGTTAAAAACTGTGATTTTTCTTCAGCAGTGGAATTTCCCTTAGAAGAACTTCATGTGAACATAAGATGACACCTACAGTATTTTGATTCAATTGAGCTAATTTGACACCCACGGTATGCTTTTCAAACAGTTAGAGTGGCCATATCAGGTCAAGAGTTAACAAGCTTCTAAATATATGGATGGGTTTGTAAATGAATAGTAATGATTTTGTAAATATATGGTGATGAATTTCTAAACATAGGGTTGAGTTTGTGCATACATAGGGATTCATTTGTAGACATCTGGATACGTTTGTAATAGGGATGCATTGAATTTCTAAACATATAGGGATGAGTTTAATATATAGAGAGTAGACATAGGGACGCATTTGTAAATATATAGGGATTGATTTCTAAACATAGGGATGCGGTTGTACACCCATAGGGATTAATTTGTAGACATATGGGTGTATTCGTAATAGTGATGCATTTGTAAATATATAGGGATACATTTCTAAACATATAGGGATGAGTTTATATATAGAGAGTAGACATAGGGATGCATTTGTAAATATATAGGGATTGTCTTCTAAAAAAGGATATTTGTAAATATACAGGAAAGAATTTCTAAACGTAGGGATGGGTTTGTACATACATAGGGATTCATTTGTAGATATAGGGATAAGTTTGAAATAGGGATGCATTTGTAAATTATATAGGGATTCATTTCTAAACAGGGATGTTTGTAAATGTATAGGGATGAATTTCTAAACATAGGGATGAGTTTGTAAATATATATATATAGGGATGAATTTTTAAACATAGGGATGAGTTTGTAAATATATAGGGATGAATTTTTAAACATAGGGATGAGTTTGTAAATAAATAAAGATACGTTTTGTGAATAAATGTTAAATATCATAAATATATAGTGATGATTTAGGGTTAGGGAGGAAATAGGGGAGAGCTTGTAAAAATGTGGGGATGAGTTCATAAATATACAAGTATGAGCTTCTAAATATACTATAGGGATAAGAAAAAAAAGTACATTTTTTAAACTTACTTTCAGATATTTTGTACATCTTTTTAACCACACATAACATAGTTACAGGTTTCCTGTTGAGTTGGACATGAAGAAAGTAATTAAGTGTGGTTAGGATTAGCCAAGAAGCACTCTGACCGGATGTTGTTAGGCTGATTAAAACTGCCCTAGTAGATTCAGTAGCAGCGATGCTCTGCGGCTGAATGGCATTGCAGAAAACACTGTCAGAGCATGATCCATTACCGTTAATAGAACAGATTGTGATGAACGTCTGTTCTGAATGAGAACCGGTTCCCAACCCTGTATTTGCTAACATGCGTGATTTTGTACATGTGGGTGTGCTTACATTCATATCAGATAAATGATCTAATCTCTCTTTGTTCTCTCTCGACGCAGTGATGATATTCCTCCAGACGTGCTCCGGCAGAGAGAAGCCAAATGGCTGGATATGCTCAACAGTTGGGACAAGTGGATGGCCAAAAAACACAAGAAGGTTGGACTCTGACAAACAAGCCTGTGTTTGTCCACAGGTTTTATTTTTGTTCTCGAATAGCTCAAATTCTTTAGAGAATGCTGTACAACAGCACGTCCAACAACAGCAATCATGTCCACTAAGTGTTATCTTAGGAATTTGACTACACATCTCACACCGTGTGCTTCACAAACTGTTTATAAGCTAAAGTTATGACCAGGCCCACACAAAATCTCAGTGACGACCACTAGTCTCTACAATAATGCTTTTTTACCACTTGCTTTTATAATTCTCACTGATGATTCTCTTGGTGCTGAATCTCTCTCCAGTGTTGTCTTCCAGACAGAACACAGAGTTAGTCATTTTACAAGTTAACAGCAGCTGGACGCCACATCTGCAGCTCATGCATAATTACTGTAATTCAGCTCGACAAGGTCTGACGCGAATATTTGCGGTAACTATAATTAAGGCAGTCACATTTTGCCATCCAAATAATGTCATTTTAAGCAAATATAGATATGAAATGCTCTTGTTTATTGTTGTGCAAGTACACTAAATGAACTCATACACATGAAGAACGTGTGAATGCCTCTAGAGGGCCCTGGTATTGGTGGTGTATAAATGAGGCTGATGAGCGCAAGTGCTCAGTTTCATTTAATATTTGTCTAATGGCAAATGTCATTGGCCATTAAGGGTCGTAGGCCATCCTAAAATCCCACTGTCTTTCTCTCCGTCTCTCTGCAGGTGAAGTTGCGCTGTCAGAAGGGCATCCCTCCATCACTCAGAGGTCGTGCATGGCTTTATCTTTCTGGAGGCAAAGTGAAGAAAGAACAGAATCAGGGAAAATTTCAGGTGAGAGCATCTCCAAGGTTTATCCACAAAAACCTTTGGTAGCACCATGCACTGTTCCTTGATTATGCCACCTTCTGAGATGCCTTATTTCAGTCAAATGTCAGTATTTTCAGCCAAATAATTGAGTACTGTTATTATGCAAGGAAGCAAATCGATCAAAAGTGACAGTAAAGACATTTATAGTGTTACAAAAATATTATATTTAAAATAAATGCTGTTCTTTTGAACTTTTTCATCAAAGAATTATGAATAGTTATTGAACTGAATTGAAACAATATTGAGCTGAAAAAGGACCGTATTATTCTCTCTGTTTTATTAAAGTGAAGCTGCTTTGAAACAATCTGTTGAGTATAAAGCGCTATATAAATAAATATGACTTGACTTGGCAGGAGTTGGACAGTCAGCCTGGAGATCCTAAATGGCTGGATATAATAGAGAAAGATCTCCACAGACAGTTTCCGTTCCACGAGATGTTTGTAGCTCGAGGAGGCCACGGGTATGTCACTTTACCTACAAGCCTCTTCCTTTAAACCTCATCACTACTGTTACATAATGCGTTGATCTGTGTGTGCAGGCAGCAGGATCTGTTCCGGGTGTTGAAGGCGTACACACTGCACAGACCGGAGGAGGGTTACTGTCAGGCTCAGGCCCCTATAGCTGCAGTGCTGCTCATGCACATGCCTGCTGAGGTGTGTTATTGTGCTCTGTGATCTCTCACTCTCCCCTGGATGCATCTAATCAATTATTTATTGATTTATACAGTTATCTATTGTACTGTTTTTTCTGTTATAATAAAACACTATAATTATCAGTTACACTTTACCTGAAGCCTTTATGTATAATACATTATAAAGATATTAATAATGTACATTATAATGCATTATATATGTTCATAAATAATTTAAAATGTATTATATTGTCAGATTCCTTGTTTATCAATTGGTTGCTTGTCATGTGTTTTAATGCATTATATGCATTTTGTAACAAGGTGTAATTAATATATATTATAATATATTATATTATAATAAGTATTATAATGCATAATAACTGTTGTAATTATTAATGAGATCAAACAATGCATTATAAGGTGCTTTACAAGCATAATTACATTAATTAATGCATTAAAATACATTAATAATGCACTATATATAAAGGCTACAAGTGTTATAATCTTTTTTTAAATAGTACTATTATTTATATAAATACACATTCAAACACACATACTCTCACACACACACACACGTATTTATGTGTATGTATGTTATTATGTGCATATATAGAGTATGTGTGAGTACATGCGATCCATTTGAAATAGACAACTTAAATCTATAGTATGAACAGTCAAATCTCTTACTAAATGCCAATAAATAATAGGTCAGAAACATGTGATGGGCTTAACTTGCATTATGATAATTGTATATTATTCTTAAAGGTGCACTTAAGCAATGTTATCCATTATAGACATACTCATTCAAATCAACTGAATCAAAGGCAACGCAGGACCAATTAAAACCTAATAGCCTATTATAAACAGATTTCCTCAAATAAAAGTTAGTCCACAGAAGTCAGCACATTAAGGTATTTGTATTCGTTACCACAGCACTCACGTGCGTGTCCGGGTTTGAACGTTTCGGTCAACTTTATATTAGGTGGCCTTAACTACTTTGTACTTACATCAAAAAATAAGTGAAGTGTACTAATTGTGTTCATATTGAATTGCAAAACACTTTTGCTGATATTGCGGTGGGATACGGGTAAAGTTAGGGACAGGTGTGGTGTTATGGGTAAGTTTAAGGGTAGGGTTAGGTGTAAGGGAAGTGTCAACAGTGTAAGTATAAATATAATTACAGAAATTAATTACAAATGTAATTACATGCAGGTCATTTTTAAAATGTAAGTACAATGAAAAAACATCTTTGTACACAATAAGTGCAATGTATCAAATGATTAATTTAAATGTTAGTACATAGTAGTTAAGGCCACCTTATATAAAGTGGGTCCAACATTTCTCCTTTAATCCGACATAAAATTTCATACCATATTGTCCCTTATAATCGGTAGAACAACAAGCCTATTGGCAAGCTTAATTTGTTATAAACTAGTTTGACATGACATAGAAGAAAACCGAAAAGTTTCGTTTAGGCTGTCAACACACTCCCTAACCTTGCTCATCCTCTGAGTGGACGTTTCTTTGAACCCGGCATGAGTAAAAACGATCTGCTCCAGATATACACTTTCCCAAATAACGTATTCATTTTAAAATGTACCACTAACATGACTGTAATTTAAACGTAACCTTTGTACAAAATATTAAAATATATAAATATGTGTGTGTAAACGACTAGTATTTCCAAGTTGACTAGCAGCAGCACACACGCACACAAACATATATTGGTTTGAATGTTTTTAATGCTTTGAGTACAGAAGCGAGTCAAGCTCATACCCTCTTCTGGTCTCTTATTATTTTATGGTCGTGCTCTGGTAGGATGCATTCTGGGGTCTGGTCCAGATCTGTGAGAAGTATCTGCCCGGATACTACAGCGCAGGCCTGGTAAGAGCAGACAACACACAGTCCTCTTCCATTCAGCACTTGTCTGCATGTTGTCAACCCTCAGATCCACATGAGAGCAATCAATCATCCTGACAAAACACTAGATCGATCACTGACGCTGATGCTCTCATGTTGAATTTGTAATCACATTCAGCAACACAGTTCTGCGAAGGGAAATATGCTGATGTAGAGAGCTGTTGCTCAGAGTGATCAGAGTTCAAGGGTTGCTTCTCTTGTACACTTCACAGCCTGACTAACCCAGCAGAACTGATTAACTAGGCTCACCTAGTTAAACTGCACCTTTCTCATCAAGACTTGCGCAGAATAATAGCTACTTCGCTTGGGATTTTATGACTTCTGTATGTTAGCAGCGTGAATGCATTTGAACAGAGGTTTCAGTGCTACTACTCTAGCCATTCACAAACTGCAGTGAATTTGGCCCCATTTGACAACCTAATTCTATGAATTAGGTTCTATGAATTAGGTTCTATGAATTAGGTTGGCCCACACAAAAAGATTAAGATCTTATCAGATTTTTAAATATGACAATAAAAAAAATAATAGATTTAATTGTTCCAGCAGCACAACACACACTAACAGATTAAATGAGTCCTGCCCGTGAACATGGGAAATCTCGCAAAGTCTATCATGGTCAAATGTGACTTTAAAGTAAACAAACATGGTCGGGGGGTAAGCGGGTGTAATTTAATATATAACTTTTTACATAAATACTGTTTTCTACTTAAAAAATATAATTTTGTTATTTTACCAACCCAACTAATGACTCATCCAGGCTTTCCAACAGGAAATTATAAGTGAAATGTAAATCCAGAGTTTCCTGTTTTTTGTTCCCGTTTTTTAGTTCATGATTTGTTGTTCTTAATAAATGTGTGTTCTCAGAATCACCTTCATACTTTCATTTGATTTGAAATTATGGCCAAGGCAAACTGTCTTTAAATGTATTAACCAGACTAAAGTAATTTGAAGTCTGGGTTTATCTTAAACTGCTGCTTCAAGAGGCTAACTATCACGATCACCATTGAGAGTGCCCCATGGTTACCACCAGATGGAACTCCATCCTGGAATGTCACTCCATGTCAAAGACTACATTACCCATAGTACTCTCTGCCTGGACTCATAATCCCTGATTACATGCACCTGTGTCTTATTACCCTGTTTACCTCTGCCTATATATACCATGTTCACTCTGAGCATGCATTTCTGAGCATTCTCTTGTCTTGTCTCATGGTCTTGGATTACCCTGTTTGCCTGTCTCTCCTGCCTTATTTGCCTGTCTGGACTGCTTGCCTGTGTATGACCTTCTGCCTGATTTTGACAGAGTGAACATGGTATATATAGGTAGAGGTGAACAGGGTAATGTTTTTCCCTTTTCACACCATTTGTTACAAAGAATGGTGTGAAAAGGGAAAAACATCCAGTATACGGCAGTCCTGTGGGTGAAAATGCGTTGTTGATGCTAGAGGTCAGAGGAGAATGGGCCGACTGATTCAAGCTGATAGAAGAGATACTTTGACTGAAATAACCACTCGTTACAAACGAGGTATGCAGCAAAGCATTTGTGAAGCCTCAACACGCACAACCTTGAGGCGGATGGGCTACAACAGCAGAAGACCCCACCGGTACCACTCATCTCCACTACAAATAAGAAAAAGAAGCTAAAATTTGCACAAGCTCAACAAAATTGGACAGTTGAAGACTGGAAAAATTTTGCCTGGTCTGATGAGTCTCGATTTCTGTTGAGACATTCAGATGGTAGAGTCAGAATTTGGCGGAAACAGAATGAGAACATGGATCCGTCATGCCTTATTACCAATGTGCAGGCTGGTGGTGGTGGTGTAATGGTGTGGGGGATGTTTTCTTGGCACACTAGGTCCCTTAGTGCCAATTGGGCATCGTTTAAATGCCACGACCTACCTGAGCATTGTTTCTGACCATGTCCATCCCTTTATGACCACCATGTACACATCCTCTGATGGCTACTTCCAGCAGGATAATGCACCATGTCACAAAGCTTGAATAATTTCAAATTGGTTTCTTGAACATGACAATGAGTTCACTGTACTAAAATGGTCCCCACAGTCACCAGATCTCAACCCAATAGAGCATCTTTGGGATATGGTGGAACGGGAGCTTTGTGCCATGGATGTGCATCCCACAAATCTCCATCAACTGCAAGATGCTATCCTATCAATATGGGCTAACATTTGTTGGGCCTTGTTAAATCAGTGCCACGTAGAATTAAGGCAGTTCTGAAGGCGAAAGGGGGTCAAACACAGTATTAGTATGGTGTCGCTAATAATCCTTTAGGTGAGTGTATATACGAAATCGCAAAATGAATATATATTTTTTCAAAAAGTACACTATAATGTTGTGATGCCTCAATTCACTTGTAGCATTAAAAAAAAGTTAAATGTAAAATGTTATATTTCAGTTTTTGATGGTTTACAAACATTCCTCTTCTGGTTAAATTGTTGCTGAAGTTATTAATAAGTCAACCTGGATTGACATAAAACTAAAGAGGAATGCAACAGTCACAGCTAATCATGATATATTTGATGTTTAATGTCAGGTTTGTGGACCAATAGGACTTCGTTGTGAGTGGGGTTACCTTACTTTTAGGAATGCGTATTAGGGTTTTAATTAATTAGGCTCTCAAATGGACCAGTAAAATCTTTAATATTAACTACTGTCATCAACATTCTTCTTCAACTTGCTTGCAGTTTAAGGAATACATATTTTCTTTGCATAATGTTTTTTATGGGGGGAATGTTCCATTACCAGGAATCCAGTGCAATCCAGCATTATGTGAGGTCTTGTCTGACCTTCAGGAGCCAACAGGCAAATGCTCCAGAGTGGGCGGCAGGGCCCTGCACATCAGATAAGGCGTGAGCTAGATTAAACCAACATCATGATCTTGCTCTCTCTCTCTCTATCGCTCTTTTTCACTCGTTTCTGCCTGCAGGGTTTCCTCTTACCGTTTCTGTTTTAAACGTGTGAATTGTTTCTATCACAAAATTAGTTTAACACATCCTTGTATTCGCAGTGTCAGATTGTAGGAACTTATCAGCGAAACTGTACATTCACCACAGATCATTTGCATGCTGGGAATCGGATATAGGGAAATGGATCCACTTCAATACATCCCAGACTTTGTCATCTTTCTTTGTTTCTTCCCCGTCTCTCACTGCACAGGAGGCCATCCAGTTAGACGGCGAGATCCTGTTCGCTCTGCTCAAGCGCGTGTCCCCGGTGGCCCATCGTCATCTCAAAAAACACAAGATTGACCCTATTCTCTACATGACAGAGTGGTTCATGTGTGCCTTCTCAAGAACGCTGCCCTGGTCCTCTGTGCTGCGTGTGTGGGACATGTTCTTCTGTGAGGGTGAGACTTACATTAAAGGCCCCTTTAACACTGGGTGCACTTTGTCCATTGTTGACAGCTCACCCCTCCACAGAGGGATTTGCTGGATTTGCACCTTGCTACTTGTGACTTTTACTTGCAGCATGCAATAACTTTAGGACAAAGCAGATGTGTAAATGTTTAACATTCTCACTTCAGAGGGGTATTCCAGAAAGCAAGGTTAACTTACCGTCACGTATACACTGAACTCTCGGTTGGTTAACCCAAAGTTTGCTTATTTGAGGTATGCAGGTTCCAACACACATAAACTGCCAGTCAAACCTATTAATTTGTATTATTACTTGGCACATTTTAGAATAATGTTAAAGCTACGGAGCCCCTTAAGGGATAAGGTGGTGGGGAAAATATGATAAAAAATTATGAAGTAAATGGCTTTTGTGTTCCCTGAGGAACTTTCTGCTGCTTGCAAAACACACATTTTCTTGGGGGAACGCAAAACGTTTTGCCAGCGAACACAAAGTTTCTTTGGGAACACAAAGGTTTTGCCAGCGAACGCAAATTTTCTTGTGGGATTGCAAAGGTTTTGTGAGCGATCACAAAGTTTCTCAGGGGAACGCAAAACGTTTTGAGAGCGAACGCACATTTTCTTGGGGGAACGCAAAACGTTTTGCCAGCCAACGCAAATTTTCTCAGGGGAATGCTAAGGTTTTGCCAGCAAACGCAAATTTTCTTGTGGGAACGCAAAGGTTTTGTGAGCGATCGCAAAGTTTTGCAAGGGAACGCAAAACGTTCCTCGGGGGGAACACAAAGCGTTTTGCCAGCCAACACAAATTTTCTTGGGGGGGAACACAAAACGTTTTGCCAGCCAACGCAAATTTTCTCAGGGGAATGCTAAGGTTTTGCCAGCCAACGCAAATTTTCTCAGGGGAACGCAAAGGTTTTGTGAGCGATCGCAAAGTTTCTCAGGGGAACGCAAAACATTTCACAAGGGAACGCAAAACGCCTCTCAGGGTGACCGCAAAAAGTTTTGCCAGCGAACGCAAATTTTCTTGTGGGATCGCAAAGTTTTTGCCAGCGAACGCAAATTTTCTTGTGTGATAGCAAAGGTTTTGCCAGTGAACGCAAATTTTCTTGTGGGATCGCAAAGGTTTTGCCAGCAAACGCAAATTTTCTTGTGGGATCGCAAAGGTTTTGCCAGCAAACGCAAATTTTCTTGTGGGATCGCAAAGTTTTTGCCAGCAAACGCACATTTTCTTGTGGGATAGCAAAGGTTTTGCCAGCAGCAATTTTCTTGTGGGATCGCAAAGGTTTTGCCAGCAAACGCAAATTTTCTTGTGGAATAGCAAAGTTTTTGCCAGCAAACGCTAATTTTCTTGTGGGATCGCAAAGGTTTTGCCAGCAAACGCAAATTTTCTTGTGGGATCGCAAAGTTTTTGCCAGCGAACGCAAATTTTACTTGTGTGATCATGAGGTTTTGCCAGCTGACATAGCGCAAATTTTCGTGGGATGCAGAGTTTTGTGAGTGATCGCAAAGTTTCTCAGGGTAATGCAAAACGTTTTGCGAGTGAATGCAAATTTTCTTAGGGGAGCGGAAAATGTTTGTCCAGCGAACGCAACATTTCTCAGGGGAACGCAAAGGTTTTGTGAGAGAACGCAAAGTTTCTTTGGGGAATGCAAAACACTTTGCAAATGAATCCCTGTACCTCTTTTTTCCTTCACCATGTCCCTTTAGGGGCTTCATATAAAGCTATTCAGTGTTCAAAATTTGTAGTGTAAAATAAATAATTTTTATTTATTGATTTTATTTTATTGACAACCAATTATGAATTATGAACACACCTACACCAAAACACATTGATTTTATTTCCTGTTCTGTCGTTATGAATTATGAACAATGTTTTATAAAATTTATAAAAATAATACTGGAGCTACCTTGTCGACTGAAGCTCTAAATGTTTTTGATATATTTATAAATGTTTCACCTAAGCACCTGGGGCAAAATGGAACGTCCCTGTGTCTGTCTGTGTGTGGTACAGGAGTGAAGATCATCTTCCGTGTGGGTCTGGTGCTGCTGAAGTGCATGCTGGGATCTCAAGAGAAACTGAAGGCATGTCAGGGCCAGTATGAGACCATGGAGCTGCTCAGATCTATTGAGCCACGATACATGCATGAGGTTTTCCTAGTGCAAGAGGTATAGCACACATATAACCTTATTGTATTATATTTATAATATTGATATTTAATATTATATTATAATTATGGAAATAAACAGTAGGCAGTATTACATCATGTAAAGTGCCATATGTAGTCAGCAACAGCCAAACATAACCTGTGTCTCCCCCTGCTGGTTGTAACATGTCTTTTTTGCACATGCCTGCCTTGGGTACAATTTGATTTGCCTTGTCATAATCTTTAGAAAGTTCAGAAAATGTGATTAAATATACTTTATCGTCACTGTTGGATGGAAAAGAGGAAAATTGATATTGGCATTTTTTTTTCTTCATAAATCATTATTATTGCCTGGTAACCATTTACATCTGTCTAAGGGTTTTGCTAGTATTTATCCAATGAAAAGTATTAAAAAGAGCTTGTTACTAAGCCTCATAACTACATTGGCTCCTCCCAACTGTTGGTTAAACTCAACCCACCTCTATGGTGAATAGGGTTGGGTATCATTAGAATTTTTACGATTCTGCTTATTGATTCCGATTATTATCGATTCCTAATTTCGATTCCTTTAAGGTAAAAAAAAACAACCTAGATATGAAACACATTTATTCTAAGTCTTATTGTAAAACATTTCATTGTAGCTGAATACCTTGAACAAAAATCAACAGGCTAAGAACATTTACGCCGAAATGCCCGTTTCTTATCGAATCACCAGTTTTGGGAAATTTGGAACCGGTTCTAAAATGTTACAGAGTCTCGATACCCATTCCTAATCGTGAATGAAGTACCTCACGCAGTTTGGACCGTCGCTGATTGTTTGCAAAGAAAGGATAAATAAAGAATTGGTTCTTTGAATAAGTACAGCATTTTCTTTACTCAAGAAATACTATATATGCTAATGTTTTATGTATTTGAGGAGCGGAGAAGAGTGTTTTAGTCATTAGTCATAATGTCTTAGTCATAGCCTGTGTGAAGCACTTCATTTTTTATAATATGAGATTTTGGCCAAATGACAGAAAAAACTTAGCGCCCACAATTCTCCAATTCTCAGAAATTTGCTGGTCAAAGACCTCATAACTCAATTTGAGCTTAATTTTGGTCAAATGTTAATGATATAATGACACATGCAAGTGTCTGACCAAATAATGCCACAATATCAACTTTAATTATGTAAAACAGTGTTTTTTTTTCCTTTTCTATTATTGTTATTTTGAACATCTCCCTCTCTTTTGCCCACCCTGTCAGGTCATTGAATTGCCCATGTCTGAGCGAGACATAGAGAAGGAGCATCTCTCTCAGCTCCGTCGCTGGAAGGAGACCCACGGAGAGCTGCACTGTAAATCCCCACCTAGAATGCACGGCGCCAAAGCCATCATGGCCGCTGAGCCGCCCAGTCGCCAGGACCTCAAACAAAACCCCACAATCATTGTTGAGGCACCCCAGATGACCGAGAGCCAGGCGGACAAGGGGAAAAAATCCAAGAAGAGCAAAACGGAGAAGAAAAAGGATACCAATAGCACCTCGCCTCCCCTTAATCCGTACCCGTTACCCAGCGAACCAACATTACTGACCGACAACCTCTCGCAGCACCTGCAAAAAGACGCGCCCCTGCAGAGCTCCAGTCAGAGTCTTAGTAGCGCCGAGCATGACACCTACCTGTAAACCGCTGGAAAAGGGGCGCCAGTGCCGCCCACTGAATGTTTACTGTGCTAAAACATCTGTCATCGGTCCGCTCCTGCCTCCCCACTCTCAGGATTTCACATTAAAGGGGAGTTCACGTGACACAACTGGACCAACGTTATCACAGAGGATGAAACTTTAAATCATGAGCTTTAAAGTGTGTTTACATGATTATATGTATATGTGCATGTTTGGAAATGGAAGGAAGGACAAATAGACAAAAGCAACTCTCAGATCTCTAAATGAAGCATTTATGAGCTGCGCTGGATGCAGATGTTCTCATGCTGTTTAAACTAGTTAGGATACTGCTAGTAAGTACATTTCCTCCATCTTCCTCAGGAGATTACATTCGTATGTTTTGGTACTTTAAAGAAATACTCAAACAAATATATATATTATATATATATATATATATATATATATATATATATATATATATATATATATATATGGCTAAATTAAAGATTTATGTAATTGAATTGCATATAAAAGGTTCATCCTCACACAGATCTAACATAATGAAACTATAGATAATAATGATGCAGATTTGCAGATTTGTCACATAAATGAAACGGGTAAGATTTCTATAATAGTAATAATAAAATGAATGTTTTAAATTCACAATAATCCGGTTTATATATTTATCATCAATCAATCAATTGAATATTGCTTGCTCCACGGCTAGCCATATTCTAACCATACTCATACTTTTTAACTGAATACATTTAGAACAGATTTATGCTCATTCTAAGCAATTTGGATGAATGCTTTTTGAGATATTTAAATAAAATCAAATAGATGCAAATAGTTTATAATAAACTATGCCATTTTACCTGTTTCTTACCTGCTCTATTTATGTGAATGACAAATAATTATGGAAATTTAATATGCAATTAAAATACATAAATGAGTGTATAGTTCTCCCAAAAAATAATTAGTCATTTGTCTTATTCCAAAATTTGCATGTTTTTTTCCCCTAGTGGAACCAAAAAGCAGCAATTTTGAAGAATCTTTACACTGCGCTCCAAACAATATTTAATATGACATCATATGCTCATTTAGACTGCTTTTATGATGTTTCTTTAACTTTTAGGTCAGAAGAGCTGTGTAAATATTCTTCAGAAAACAAAATGAGAGCGAGTAAATAATAACAGAACGAACTCTTAAAGTGCTTGTCATTAGAATCAAGATCAAGTGGATCATTTTGCTTCTTCCTGGCAGCAAATATCTTTCCAAGGGGAATTCAGTTGTAATTCATTGTCTTGACCACTAAGGGACTCTATTGAGCTATTTTTTAAATCCCAAATTGAGTTGCAGTTCACCTTCTTGAGCACTAAAGCAGAATTGGGAGATGTTATGACCATCACATGGCCAAAAAATGGACAGATTCATGTTTTCTGACATGATTAAAAACTATTTAACTTGGTGCCAAAATGAACATATGCTTTATAAAACAGGATTTTGCTCTAGATTTTAGTTCCCTGCCAAAGTCAATCGTAATAAATCCATTGAATTAACTTTTGGGAGAAACATTATAAGCCAAGCAGGTTTGCACACTGTGTCGTGACAGATACTGTGTACATTCCGTGCGTATGTTTTAATTATCATCATCTTGTATTTCTGTTGCGCTCCAATGTTATATTGCGTGTAAGTTAGCTGTATATACATGACTTTGACTGTCAAATTCTTGACCAAGAGATTGTTTTTGCACATTGCCATCTTGATATACTAAAAATGAAGGGATGCTGTAGGGCACAATCCTCTGACCTTTTGTAGGGTGAAGAAAAATTATATTTTTTAAATATCTATGGATTTATTTTCTCTGATGTAAATAGAATAGCTAAGACCATTTTAACACTGAGACTTTTCTATGTCTCTTCTTGCTATGGCGTCTTGTAAGATATGTATATGAGCATTTATCATTCATCCAATATTTCATTATGAGGAACCACAAACAGATACTTATGCATGCTTGATCTCTATTGATTGCTGAATTTTATGCGCTGATGATCCAGGTGTCATATTTATTACGCGTTTTAGAATTCGGTTGTTGGGAAATCGCATGCATTGGGAAGGTTTTCTCATACTGATTCTCATCCCAAAAACAATGCTGTAATAAAGCTATATTACATTACTAATGTGAGAAGTAAGAATATTCTTAATTTTGTAAGACTTTGTTTTAGTGTCCTTGTAGTTACTGTAGTAATAACTATAAATTATGCATAATTACATGCAACTAAACCAAACCTTAAACATAATAGTGAATACATTTAGTTAATTATTACTCAGTAATTACATGTATATTACACTAACAGACACTGAACTAAAGTGTAACACTTCATTTTCTCAATCATAAATTGCCTCACCTCTGGCTTGGCTTGCTCAGTTGGGGACACTAAAATTTTTATCTAAATTTTCAACTGAATATCCAAATAAAATGAATTACTAAATGAATTTACTATATCAACTCTGATCTGCCCACATTATCACTATATGATAAATTGAAATGAGCTGATGACATCACCGTTTCTCCAAAGCAAACGTATAGCCGAACATTTTTTTGTTGCAATATTTTCCTGTTTAACACTGTAAAGCTGCTTTGAAACAATCGTCATTGTAAAAGCGCTATATAAATGAAGTTGACTTGACTTGACTAATTTAGACACTGAACTAAAGTGTAACACTTCATTTTCTCAATCATAAATTGGCAACTTTACAATACGGTTCCATTAGTTAACAATAAATAGAGCATTAACTACACTGTAAAAAAAATCGTTGGTTTAACTTAAAAAAGCAAGTAACCTGGTTGCCTTAAAATTTTGAGTTAATTTAAATAAAAAAATTGAGTAAATACAATGAAGGAAATTGGTTTAATAAATAGAAACTCAAAATATTATTGTATCTGAACCACATAAATAAATAAAAAAATTTGATAAATCATGAAAATAGCACAATTTAGCATGTTTCACTGCATTATAACAAATAAAACACAATTACACTTTTAATAATATTTGAATAAAGGGTGATGTCGAATCTGAAAAATGTTGATTGTATTAACTGTATTATGAATTCACAATTTTAAGGCAACCAGGTAACTTTTAAAATATATTTCTATATTGTAACAATGAGCAATACATTTGGTAAGTACATGTAGTTAGTTAATTATTATTACTCAGTATTTACATTTATAATTACACTGTAACACACTAAAATAAAGCGTAATTTTCTCAATCATACGTTGGTAACTTTCCAATTATATTCCATATAGTTAACATTAAATAGTGCATTACCTAACAATGAGCAACACATTTGTTACAGGGTTTATTAATCTTTAACGTTAAAAGTAATGGGTAACACTATATTTTACAGTGTCCTTGTTGCATGTTACATTTAGTAATAGTTACATTATGCATAATTACATGCAACTAACCCTAAATAAAGCCCTAATCTTAACTCTAATTTTATAGTAAGTATGCATGTAGTTAATTAATATTACTTACTTAATGTATAATTAAACTGTAACACAGACACCTTAAAATAAAGTGTAACATTAATGATTTAGATGTCTTTTACAACCTTATTGTAAAGTGTTTGCCATATTTACTGGTTGTATTGATGCAGTGGTTCAAAGATTTACATTTTAGAGCCCTTGAAAGGAACCAGTTGCATTGCAGCAGTATTTGGGAGAATCCACACATCATTTTTTTGATAATGAATTATTTTAGATTTTACTTTCCTGCAGTATTTCTTATTCACACTCGAATGGTTACGTCCGACACATATGCAAATGAAATTTCGAGCATTTTTTCATGATGAAATAAATTTTAAACTCTCAGATTGTCTCTCTGTGAATGATTGTTTGCGTCTGTAATTAGCGAGTCAGGCGGGGTACGGAGGGGAGAGCGAGATGGAATGAGGGATGAGGAGAGGTGAAAGAGGGTACTGTGCCTGTGCGGACTGGACACCTGTTGTCCTCGCTTCTTCAGCTCAGCTCTCGGAGATTTGCATGTCAAAGGTGCTGGCGTGCTCCCCTCTCCTCATCTCCTCATCTCAGCGTTTCCCAGAACCCCCTCCTGTCAGCGGATGTGCCAAAGTGATCCAACCCCATTCTGACAAATGCATTAGTCAAACCTCAAATAAAGTAAGTAACCGGGTTTTAAAATTCTATAGGTTTAGGGTAGGATTAGGGTTTGGTTCGGGGTTAGTTGCATGTAATTATACATAGTTTACTGTTATTATTAATATGGTAAGTACGTGTAACTTCATAACAAGGACACTGCAAAATAAAGTGCTTTTATTAAAACTTTAAATTCATCAGTTCTATTTTTTCTCTTTTGTCAGTCCTTGATTTTATTAATAAAAATAATTTTGAACGTAAAGAGAATAAGGTGTAATTGTTAAAACCATGTGAAAAACATCAATGGATCAAACTGATTCACTATTGGCCACAAACTGGCTAATCACAGGATATGCCTGTAGTTCAAAAGGTCCATAAAATGTAAATGTTTTATTTGTGATTTTTGTGATAGTGATCAAACTTGTAATACAAGTCACCATGGATAATATGACTAAAATGACTATTTCTTTGATGGAATATTGCAGTATTTATTATAAATGATTGAATCTTGCAGCACATCTCATCTCTTCTCTGATAACGTGTAAGAATTATCCATTTTGATTTGATTGTGTCTTCATGTAAGATGGCAAAATGAGCTATGGGTTCCACAGACTACAGGCATGAAATACACAGTACATTGGGACATTCCTTTGGAAATCAATCTGGGGACTTGAGCACGGTGGGGAAAGCTCATAAACCAACCTGCAGGAAATGCTGTGATTATTTATGACCGCTTAAGACAAAAATTCCCTCTCCTGCATGAGGTGTAGCGGATGTCAGATCGTACGGAACAACTGTGTGGCTTTCCCATTTCTTCCTCCTTTTGTACTCCTTTCTTTTCCATTTTTTGTTCCTCCTTTCTCCTCTGCTCAGCCACTGACACTCATTTTATGTCATGCTTACTGTCATTTTACAAAAGAATAAAGTCTTGTCCAAAGATTACTTCAATAAAAATGAAAATTCTGATATGTATTTCTGCTGTGGAAGGCATAAAATCTGAGACAGATGACCCAGACATCACCCCTTCAAACCTTCAATGGCCAGACATAGGGCGGCAGTGCAGTTCATGGTGAAAAAAAACCCCCCACCACAGCAGAGGATGATGACCAGATGGATATCCTCGGTTATCCAAATTTGGTTATCCAAAATCCGAATCGCTGATTCTTATTTTTATGAAATATTACAATATTTATTATAAATGCTATATCAGTACATACTCACCTAAAGGATTATTAGGAAATTTCTCATGAATGCAATTATCTAATCAACCAATCACATGGCAGTTGCTTCAATGCATTTAGGGGTGTGGTCCTGGTCAAGACAATCTCCTGAACTCCAAACTGAATGTCAGAATGGGAAAGAAGGTGATTTAAGCAATTTTGAGCGTGGCATGGTTGTTGGTGCCAGACGGGCCGTTCTGAGTATTTCACAATCTGCTCAGTTACTGGGATTTTCACGCACAACCATGAAGGTTTACAAAGAATGGTGTGAAAAGGGAAAAACATCCAGTATGCGGCAGTCCTGTGGGCGAAAATGCCTTGTTGATGCTAGAGGTCAGAGGAGAATGGGCCGACTGATTCAAGCTGATAGAAGAGCAACTTTGACTGAAATAACCACTCGTTACAACCGAGGTATGCAGCAAAGCATTTGTGAAGCCACAACACGCACAACCTTGAGGTGGATGGGCTACAACAGCAGAAGACCCCACTCATCTCCACTACAAATAGGAAAAAGAGGCTACAATTTGCACAAGCTCAACAAATTTGGACAGTTGAAGACTGGAAAAATTTTGCCTGGTCTGATGAGTCTCGATTTCTGTTGAGACATTCAGAGAGTCAGAATTTGGCGTAAACAGAATGAGAACATGGATCCATCATGCCTTGTTACCACTGTGCAGGCTGGTGGTGGTGGTGTAATGGTGTGGGGGGATGTTTTCTTGGCACACTTTAGGCCCCTTATTGCCAATTAGGAATCGTTTAAATGCCACGACCTACCTGAGCATTGTTTCTGACCATGTCCATCCCTTTATGACCACCATGTACCCATCCTCTGATGGCTACTTCCAGCAGGATAATGCACCATGTCACAAAGCTTAAATCATTTCAAATTTGTTTCTTAAACATGACAATGAGTTCACTGTACTAAAATGGCCCCCACAGTCACCAGATCTCAACCCAATAGAGCATCTTTGAGGTGTGGTGGAACGGGAGCTTTGTGTCCTGGATGTGCATCCCACAAATCTCCATCAACTGCAAGATGCTATCCTTTCAATACAGGCCAACATTTCTAAAGAATGCTTTCAGCACCTTGTTGAATCAATGCCATGTAGAATTAAGGCAGTTCTGAAGGCGAAAGGGGGTCAAACACAGTATTAATATGGTGTTTCTAATAATCCTTTAGGTGAGTGTTTATATGTTCTCTAATGATGTGTTTACTGGTGTTAGGGCGGGGCAACTCCCATGATATCCACCAATAGCAAACAACAAGCATCCAATCAATTCCTCATGGACAAAATCAAGTCCCGCCCTTCATTTATTCTTGTTTGAAAAGCCATTTCACTGGATATACATCATAATAGGGAAGAAAAGACTATCCCAGCTTCCGTTTCATGCCGCCTTTTAAGATGTTTGTGTATTTGCAGATGATCTCAAAGAAGACATGAGCCACGTTTCCACTGAAATTACCCGGAACAATTTGTCCCAGGAACTTTTTCACCCCAGACCTGTTGCTGTCTGCATTTCTATTGCAGTCTAAAGTACCGCGAAGATTAGGCAAATTAGTCCGGTGACGTAGTACTGCGGGCGACTTTCCAGTTCCCGCTGGATTTCGTCTCTTCGCATATAATGCTTAATAAGGCCTGAACCTCATCGTTGGTCCATCGGTCGTATTTTTTAAACTCGTTATTTTTAGAATAACAGATAACTTTTTATCAGCAACAGAGTTTTAAAAATGGTGGTTGAAATAAAATGCTGCGTGAGCTCAACCAATCAGAATATTCAGCACACAAGTCCCACGCCAGAAGGTCCTAAACTTTGAAAAAGTACAACCTCATGAACAGGGACTTTTTAAGGGGGACATTTTTATCCGGAACTTTATTTAGACCCTGGTCCAGCAGTCAAAACACAGCAAGTGGCACCCCAAAGTCCCTAGTTCCTGGGGAAAGTTCCTACGGTGGAAACACAGCTATATGCATGGCGTCTTAAGGATTAAGCCCACTGTAATGAGCTAAAACAGCAGTCATGTGGTCAGTGCAGATCTGATGACTGTTGGGAATATACACGGCTCTGTCTCAGGGTCATTGAAAACTACTCGTGTCATTTTGATGGAGTTCACACTGAGATATCTTTCAGAATGAGTAGCATTTAGTAATCCACAGGACAGCTCCCATGCACATCACCATGATATATGAAGATTAATAGCTCTAAACTCTTGTTATTGTGTGACAAACTCCATATGGGTATTTTACATGATATGTCAGAGTCTCTGATAGCAATGTCCTGCAATGTGTCAACTTCATCTAAAACAGGGTTTTTGATTCTGGCCCTTGAGGTTCTTCACTGTCCTGCAGAGTGCAGCTCAATCCCTGATCAAAACTTCCCTGCCTGGAACCGTCTAGTACTGGAACCTTGTTGAGTTTGTTCAGGTGTGTTTGATCGGGGTTAACTCTGATACAGTGAACATAAAGGGCCAGAGTTGAGAACCCCTGATCTAAAACAACAACTAACTATCAACTAGTTGTAACCACAAAGTAAATAGTATAATTTTTCTTAAATTGTTTATGTTACAGTCTATTTAAGCAGTCTGTGTTACAGTGTATACATTTAAGTATGGAGTAATATTAATATACAGTGTCATTGGAGTTTTTAATGGTAGAATCATATTGGGGCATGTTGTCACAAAAGGTCAGTATGTGTTCACTGATGAACTGTTTTTTTTCTGTTGCAATAACTGTGGAAATATAAGACTTTAAGGTGCATAAATAAACCCTGATGAACATTCAGTGGAGAAAAATGTGTGACAGCCAGCCCCGGATTCTTATTATAGCCTAAATATTTCAACATTTTAATCCATTTCAGACATTTCTCTTTTGCTTCTATTTTTTCATGCTGCATACTGTAGCTGAGTTTATGTGTTAAGGTGTGTGTTTGTTAGTTCAGATGATAGTCATTGGCATGGAAACATCCAGTAGTCCGTGTGGGTCAGGAAGTTGGTTGTGTCAGGTCAGGGTCAGAGGTCAAACAGATGCTTTTACTGTGGACAGAGGGCAGGAAGAGGAATTTGGCTGTTTACTCCTGGTACAGGATGACTCAGAGATCAACAGTCCTGCACTGTCCACCTCACCGCTCACTGTTTATTGTTTACAGCTTTACACGCACGTCTTTGGGTGTGTGCCTGCAGACTTGATCATTTTGTTTGTCAAAATAATGCATTGGTTTAGTCTCAGCAGGAGGTTCTGTCAAACTGTAACTGTGTCAGTGGAGAAACTGTCTATTTTTGGCCTAGTTTGACCCGAGTTGTCTTGCAGCCGCAGCTTGTTTAATTGAATTTGTTGGGGTCAGAATAAGAGGATAACCTTGAGAGAACTTGAAGTAAATTTAATTTAGTGACATTTAGTGTGCTGTCTGCTCTTGATAATATGTTTTGGTGTTGCATATGGTTGCAGCTGTAGGGCCCCATGATTCCAAAAATCCAAATTTCAAATCCAAATTCATTTTTTCCACTTGAATTTCTCATAAACAATTTAATGAATCTTTTAAAATGTAATCAAATAAAAATGAAACAATTAATTTATATATATATTTTTGTAACACTTTAATATTCACTTACACTAGTTCATTTTGTTTAACCCTCTGGTGCTGTCCGGTCATTTTTGACTGACTTGTTTTACTTAATCGGAATAGTACGAAACTTTGTAAAGATTTTGGCACTTGTTATGTGAACACACAAAAAAATCATGGACGTGATTCGAAAAGGTTAAACGGCCCTGAGAAGAAGAAAATAACAGTCACACTTGTATTGTTTGCGGTCAAAAATGACTGCATTGGAAACAAATGGAAAATGTATTTCATCTAGTGCAAATGTTTGGTACTGCGCCCAAACTATTTTTTTTTTAGATTTTAACCTCAAATTTGGAACAACTTGTTTAGATTTATGACTTTTATTTTCTCACATTTTAGAGTAAAACATGTTTTGGAAAATATTTATTTCGTATGAAAATTGTAGCATTTTAAAACAATAAACTTCTATAACTTTTATAAGCAAAGCTCTCTCCATCTCAAAAACGCTACGCCGATATTGATCATTGTTTTATTTATCTGTTTGTCCCAGTGCCTACATTTGGATTTTCTGTCCAAATGTACCAGTGAATTCCGCATTTGTCCATGTGTGTTGCCATGATTTCAACAATTATTTAAAATTGAAATTTCTCTGGAATTTCAAATCCTTGGTAACTTTTGGGATAATGTAAGTACACAACTGCATGAAATATATCACACTGTCTTCGGATATTTATGTATATATATATATAATTACAAAAATCTTACATATTGTGCCTTTAAGTTGAAGATTTTATTTGCAGGTCTATAAAAATTCAAAATGTGGTTAACAGATAATAAATGGAGTATAACCCCCCATAAAATCCCTTAAAAATACTAAATATTAGATAAAAACATTATCAAACTAAAATATAGAACATTAATTTCATTGTAAAAACAAATCGGCCATTTTTGACCGCCATGCAAACAGCACCAGAGGGTTTTCTGTACATCCTAGTTTGATTTATTCCTCAAAAATTTTCCAAATTCCGACAAATATGTTAAATTAACAGCCCTGCTTTGTATTTCCCCTATAAGGTACCATTCTTAGCATAAAGAACTTTCAGTCTCTGAAAGGGCATGTGGTTTTCCCAGCCGATTCAAGAGCGTGTTAAAGGAGTGTGTTTAGTGTTTATTTAAGGAATGTTTTTTTCCTTAATCTCTATTTGATCTGGACGGTCTTCCTGCCATTGTTGCTTCATGTCCCTACCGTCTCCTATCTTCCCGTCCCTGAAACCCTCTCTTCTTAGTGAGGAAGCCATGGATGCAGATACAGGATACACACTCATTAGTGGGGGTGATTGTGGCAAAACATGGTACAAGTGGGTAAAGGCTTAGAAATACACATACATACACACTGAAGATAAGATGAGAAAAGAGGAGCAGCTCGTCTGGACTATCTGAATGTCTGTGTCTACTCACAATCTTAAGACTTTTTTTAAACAACTTTTTCCAAGTAACAAATAATAAGATAATTGAATTTATCAGTAAAAGTTGGCATGAAACAGAAGTTGGGATAGTGTTTTCTACCCTATTGTGAATATCAGAGTGAAACGGCTTCTCGAAAAAGAATAAATGTGGGGCGGGGCTTGATTTTGTCCATGGGGAATTGATTGGATGATTGTGGTTTGCTATTGGTGGATCTCATTTGAGTGACGGGTTGCTCCGCTATTGCGCAGCATTTATAATAAATACTGAAATATTCAATACAAAAAAAATGTCAGGGTCGGAATTATAAATGTTGGAAAAAGTCTGTTTAAACCCCGCCCCTTTCTTACAATCCACTGCAAGAGTGCATTCGTTTTGGAGTGAAACGCCCTCATCTCAAAATCCAATCAACCGAAGTATTGAACAAAGTCCCCGCACTACATTTTTCATATTATCAGTTACATTTGGATGTACGTCACAATACGCAAAGATCTGACGCAACGTCAGTTTCTTTGTGACTAAATTCTTTACATTTACATTCACTGACATCACAGAAAAGATTCTTCATATTTTTACTTTTATGTTTTATAAAACAACATGAGGGTGAGTGAATAATGGCAGAACTTTCATTTTTGGGAGAACAATCCCTTTAAAAGTTTCTTAGGGACTTAAATGCAAAAAGACTTTGAAAAACAAAGACCTTGCATGCTCCATGTGCTGCTAGAGTTTGGACGTGAACAATGGGTCCTAATGAGGCGATGATGTCATACATATGTGTGTCAGAGCTTGTGCGTGTGTGTGTGTGTGTGTGTACTGACAGTGAGTAGGATGGATGAGTAGACACTGATGTTGTGCACAATGGGTAGCCACTTAAGCCCACATTTTGGTGTAGATGGATTACAAAACCATATGGCAAGCAAGAGACTGATTTTTTTGGACAATGGTTTATTGTGTTCCAGCTGCTGTGAACCCCACCTTCATTATGTGAACTGTTTGAACGGTATATAGCGTATGTGTGTATAGGACACGTGCCAGATTTGCATTCTCTTTAGCGAAAACTCAATAAAGCTGAGTTGAACATCTAAATCCATAAACGGTAGATGCCGCTCTCATGCTGTTGAATTATGTGGCTAATGAACTAGTAAAAATATTACTAAATGATCTCACTGTTTGCAGTATATTTGATGGAGTTTTTATATATGTTAGAAGGAAATATACACTTCTAAAATCAATATTATCAGCACTACTGCTGAGCTAATCCATAATATATAAATCTGCATAGATCATTTCTAATCTGTGTAAACAGAAAAAAACTGATAAGGTGATTAAAGGAATATTCTACGTTCAGTGTAAAGTAGCTCAATCGACAGATTTTGTGGCATAACGCTGACTAGCACTAAAGTTAATTTGGACTCGTCCCTTTAAAAAAAAAAGGCGTGAAAGTATGACAGAATCATCCCATGTGACACGTGTTTTATATTCCAAGTGTTCTGGGGGTCTGAGACAGGGTTTAGAGAAAAAACACAATTATTTAACACAATTTTGGACCTTGGTTGTTGGTCTTCGGTGCACGGCACGTGTTTGTGAGACTTTTAGCACCACAGTTCATTCCGAATCACACAAGTAGTGAGAAATCAAGTTCGACAAAAACAGCACATGAAAGACAAGGCCTAAATATGATAGCCACATTTGTCTGCTACAAATATAACTCACTTTGACCTACTACTTAATCAGAGATTATGTGAGTTCATCTAAAATAAAAAGAGTTCTGTTGTTACAACCTACCCCACTACTGGGGTGAGTTGTAACCAAGCGGCAACCTCCCCTAGTTTCTCTTGAAGCCAATACGAAAGTGGCTTAAACTACAATTTGTCGACTGGCCGCTAGAGACAGGCTCCAAAAGGGAGCAGAATCTCATTGAGCCCCATGTTAAAATGCCCAACTTTACAGCAGAAAAAAACGTTACTGGAAAATACAAATTGTGGTTTTGGTCTATATATCTAATTTTGTCCTTCATGACAACTGTGAGGGGAGTGATTTTTTGTATATATCTCATTCGTTTACATTATATAAAGCCTTAAAGTTCTGCATAATTAGGGGCGTGGTCACTTTGAGTGACAGGATTGCTGTTTGTCTGCTGTCTGTCACCTCAGCTCTGTCCACGTCCCGACTCTTTGCCCATTTTCTGTTATCCAGGAGTGACGCGCAGTGATGCGCTGCCAAGATAGCAACGTCCAGCTCGACCCTATACTTTACTCTTCAAAAATGCTCTTCAGAAACCTATGGGTGACGTCACGGACACTAAGTCCATATTTTTTTACAGTCTATGGTTGTAACACTAGCTAGGGATTGATGAAACACTGAGAGATAAAATCATAAACATAATTGAAGAAAAAAAAAAAAAGTGAGCGTGTAAGTGTACTGTATTCCCGTCACATAAGGGTTCACTCCGTATATGTTTCCAAGATCCACATATTTTTATGTGAATTTTGAGATATTACATAAAAAACGCTGCATGGAAACATCAAGATAAATTCTAATAGTTCAATTGAGGCAGATCATTTTTATCTGGTAAGAAGACATGCGCATAAACTGATGGAAACACATTTACTGAATAAATCCCTGGACACGCAACAAAAACACCTCAAATGACTTTGCCTCAACAGAGGATGTGATTGATAACCGGACTCATCATAGGGGTTGTAATATGTAATGTAATAATGTAATAAACTGCTACAACTATCTCCACCACTAACAGCCATAACTTAGCTAACTGTTTTAGCATGTGGGTTTAGCAGTTTTTTGGTCATAAAATCAACAAATTTGCTCACAGTCATTTCTCATGTGAGCTCAAAAGGAAGATGGGAGTGTATGATATTGATTACGTTACTCTTTTCTGAACTGTCAAACTTAGTGTTACAACTGACCCCATGTTACAACCCTCCCCGGTCTCCCCTACAACAACACCAGGGTGAGTAAATGATTACTTAATTTTCATTTTAGGGTGAACTATCCCTTTAAGAAATCGTCTTTTGGCCAAAATCGAACGTATCCTTTGCAGAGAAGCCTAATCCTAATGAGCTGAGTGAAAATATCCATTCAAGACTGTGACAAAGCTATAAAAATCTATAACTGACTCACTACAAAAACATTCTGACAGTTTACCTCATTTTACCTTATTATTTGAGCGTGCCATTTTCATGTTTATTAGAGTATCACACAAGCTTAGCAACATGCTAAAAACAAACTCTATTGATCTTCTTAATTCAACTCTTTCCCCAATAGCACAGTCCAGCCCATTTTCTCCATCCACATTTACTGGTCCAGGAAGAGCTTTATCAATAATCTGAAGACTAGCAGCTTACAAAACAAGACAGTCTTCCAGTCTCAGAGGCCCAACACAAACTGAGGCCACATCCTGGCAGGCCCTTTCCTGTCACATCCCATAAGTCTCTGCGTCTGCTTTGTGCTGCCTCAACCCGCACTGCTCAGACTTATTCTCTGAGTGTCTTGGGAGCCATTGTGATGTGCAGTTTCTAAATGAAGATTACTGCTGTGGAAACTTGTGCCCCTGTTTTCGTGTGCCAAGCACCTTGGTGTTTAAAAAGCTATTTCAGGGCTCATTCTCAGGAAACGGTGGCATTTGTGTGCTAAGTGTGTCCTGATACAAGAAACAGGATGATCTTAATCAGATTCTAATTTTGAATGTTTGTTTTTCATTGAAATGCCAGACAATATAAATGTCACAATTCATCACCATTACATTTTAGTATAGGTTATCTGGGGAAAAAAGGAAAATTATGAATTTAACATTAAGGAATAAAACTAATGTGTCTTTCAAAAAAACTCTTAGTGTACTCAAACTTTTGAATGCTAGTGTAAGTACATGATATCCAAACATATTCTGATGGGTTTGAAATTATAAATTGCTTTAGGATTCAGGGTTAGTATGTAGGATTAGTCATGGTAAATAATATTTACCAGTACTTTGCAGGGCTGTTTGCTGGAATGTCCCTCAAATTTAGCGTAGCAACAATGGACGAGGACATCCCTCCTGATATGTGCCAGATATTTACATCAGAAGAAACCTTTCCTCTTCCAAACAATGGCCATCACAAAAGAGCAATAAAAGAGTGATTTCTCAGGTCAAATGTCCAAACTTGGAGTCACCCACAAACACAGTCCAGACACGTTTACATTAGTCAGAGTCACAACATGTAGTAGGCCAAAGATGCTGTTTCCTGTTAAAGCCTGTGTTCGGCCAACAAACATTTCACTTGAGCCATTAAAAGGGCAAAAATTGAGACGCCACACGTTTGGACGCACTTCAATGCATATGTCTAATTTTAAAACAGGCTGTGATTAAATCAAAGCTCAAGCCTGAGTGCTAACTTCCTACACTTTCATTCGGCATGTCGCTTTTGCTCATACAACGCAATAACGATAAGAGAGGAAACCAAGCCATGGAGACACTCAGCATTCTTGAGAGATCCGTGACACCGCTGCTCTCTGGGGGCAGGAGATAAGAGAGAGTTAAGTAAACATTTGCTAGCTGCTAACTGCTAACAAAACCAGCTTCTCCCATACGGATCTCATCTTTCAGCTCATTTAATTGGGCCGGACAATAGCCTGTACTGGCTGGTCTGTAAATCAGCACTTCTGGGGAACATGTGGAAAGAAGGACAGCCGCCTTGAAGCGTCTAGTGCGGAAGCTGAAACGCGTTGGTGTTACGTCTGCCTGATTAGCATCTGATGTTTTCAACAGGTCGTTAAATACAGACGCATAGAGCAGCGGGGCAAATGCTTATCTAGATATTCAACCCTGAGCATGGCGAGGAAACTCTCACCAGCCGCAGATAAAATGCCAACAAATGGAGCCCCTATAAGAAAACACTGAACCGCAGCTTCATAGGAAAGTTAAACTGCACAAACTCTTCTAATATCAGGGAACTCATGTGGTTGAAAGAATTAGTTGTCACGCAACTAGATAGGCTACTCCAGTATCACAACTCTGTTTACTGAAAAGAGCAACTTTCTAGTAACAAACTACTTTTTCCAACAAGTTGTGTGACCTGACAAAATGCTACTTTGCGATATTTTTTCCTGAATGTCCTCTTTCTCTCTCTAGTGTTAGAGTGTGCAACAGTGGCTGTCCAGTTTTTTTTTTCTTTAGTTATAAGTCATGAACAAAACCAACCAGCTATGAGGAGAATCACTACAAAAGACACATTTTGATTTGAAGCAAAAAGTGTTTGAAAATCAGACAATAGAGTGGTGCAGGGATGATGTAAGAACCTGGAAGTCTCTGGTTCCTTTGACGTTTTGTTCTACAACGTAAATTGCACACACTTACACCCCAAGTGTACGTTTTCAAAAATTACATAACTCCTTCAAAATGACGTAATTTGCGCTATAAAACAAATGTTATGTTTACAACAGGCTTTATGTTACTTAAAAATTGTGAACATAATGTTGCTTTAATGAAGGAAAGAACTACAATCCTGTGAAGCACTGTGAATATGCGAATGACAATCTATATATATATATATATATATATATATATATATATATATATATATAGTTGCAATCAATTGATTCAACCCCCTTGACATGCAAGACATTTTGCTGCCACAAACAAAATTTTAGGAAACAGTTCAACAAAGTCATCAGTAAACTATTATAGAAAGTTTATTAATACACATTTGAGTGATTCTGAGAATGTAAAGTTGATGAGAAATCCTTTTTTTTTTTTTTACTAATTGACTCTAAACAACCGTGTTCAAAATATTGTGCAGACTCTTTAATTCTTTATAACCTCCAATAAACGCTGCCCGTAAGTGCTTAGAAGCTTCTGTCACCTCTCTACTTCGATCTTGGCCCATTCCTTGCTTGAAAAAACGTCTCTTTGGTTTTCACGTTACCACTGCTTTCTTCAAATTCCACCAAATATTTTCAATGAGATTTAAATCTGAAGACTGTACAGGCCACTCGAGAACATTCTACGACTGATCACTGAACCAAGCTTCAGTAGATTTGGATGTACTTTGGGATGGCTGTCCTGCAGGAAAGTCCATTGATCATTCAGTCTCTGCACCGAAGGCATCACCATCTTTGCCAAAATGTCTTGATACGTCAAAGAATTCATGATGTCCTTCATCAACATTTCCACTTCCTGCAACAGCAAAGCAACCAACTGTATGTATATATAAATATATATACACACAAATATTGAAGTGGTTTGCATAGGGAGACTTGATGTCATATGCCGTGCTGGGAGTGGGCGGTGCTAAAGAGTTCTTTTGTCAAGATTTCTTTGCAGAATCATGGGTAATATAATTTCTCACTTAGCTTCTTTTTACCTAACTGCATTTTCAAATGGGTAGACTGACTTTTACTACTTTAAATGATAAGGATCTTGTAGCCTCGCAAACTAGTTTCAAAGTAGCTTCCCAAACACTTTAGATGAGCTTAATGTGTGACAGAGTGTCTTCTCTTGATGATCTGTGTTCTGGGTCATGGCAGGACAAGAGAGACAGGAAGGGGCTTTGAGTAACCTGGGATGTTTGGCCCATGTAATTAGCTTCCTTGTTGTCTCCAGGAAGACCATGCGGATGTTGCCCTGCGGATCCTGTTTTTTTTTGTTTTTTTAATCGAGCCCATGCTAATCGCATTTTAGATTCTGACTAGAAACTGTAACTGAAACTTATTTAAAACAAACATCCACACCTTCAATACACTGCCAAGCTCAAGGAGCGTGTGCTCAGGGGCTGAAAGGAGGTGGCCGCGCGACAGCTCCAAGGTGTGAACTCGTTCATTGTCCCGTCCCTTGTGCTCAGCGACTTGGTGTCAATGAGTCGGAAACTCTTGTTAGAATCAGTCAATGAAGCGCGGGTGGGGTGCCGTAAAATACCGCCACACCTTTCCATGTGAAGAGGAAAAGATTACGCATTTACAAATGCCTCTGGTATCATTTAACTTTTAAGATTCAGAATCAACAGCCAAATCAATTAAGCACTTTTCTAAGCTCCTCATTGTTCTTTCACTTTAACTTGCGTGTGATGCCGGAGATGATGGCCAGAGCATATCAACACCTGAGAGACGCAGCTGTCATGTGACCCAGGGGGTCACACTCACACATCAAACATTCGGCTTATCATGCCAGTCATATGAGGAGTGAGACAGTGGGAAAAGACGCAATGTTTCACATTTATCAAACTACACCAATTGTTCTTTTATTGGCATGATTCAATGAAGAACACTGCATCACAAAAAGTTCTTTATTGCAGAAAAAGGTTATTTAAATTGTTAAAATGTTCTTCACACTAAGAAAACACTAAGTGGTTCTTTTAAGAAGTGTACCCAGAAAGGTTCTTTGGGGAACTGAAAATAGTTCATTAAATCGCTACAAAACACAACTTTGGAACCTTTATTCTCAAAAGTGTGAGTGCACTTTGCCTTGCAAATGTTTTTGGATATCCAGACAGTTATGATGCCCTTTATCCTCTTTTTATTTATTAATTGTTAGTTAATATGAAAAATAAGAATAAGTTAATATGAAAAAGTTAATATGGACAACATTGTTTCTGGTGGTTGTTTCCCATACAAGATTTTATCATATTTGTGAGTTTTGGGGCAATTATATGTGACTAACTAGCTAACTAAAAGACTGATACCTTGTCTTACAAATGAAAAATCTCAGAAAAGGAGAGAGGTGGGGCTTTTATCAACACACACACACACACACACACGCACGCACGCACGCACGCACGCACACACACACACATACAAAATATTTCAATTTTTATCCAATATCTGTTGGTAGAATATGATACTATGTATCTGAACAAGATGGCCAGGACCTCCAGCAAAAAAATAGGTCCACAACATTAAAGATCCAGCTGTATATTTAACTGTGGGCATGGGGTACTTTTTATCCCTGTTTGCACCAAACATCTGGTGGGTTTGCTGCCAAAAAGCTTTTTTTAGTTTAATCTGAACACAGAATCCAGTCCCTTTTGAAGTTCCAGTCGTGTCTGACAACTGAATATACTGGAGTCTGTTTTTGGATAAGCGAGGGAGATTTTTCTTGAGAAAACCCTCCCAAACAATATGTGGTGATGTAGGGGCTGTTAGATTTTTTTAAAAGGCTTTTCTGACCCTCAACTAATCTCTGCAATTCTCCAGCTGTGATCCTTGGAGAGTCTTTGTCCACTCAAAGTCTCCTCCTCACTGTGCATTAGGACAATATAGACACACGTCCTCATCTTTAGTTGATGGGAATTTCTTAAATATTGACCTGATGGTGGAAATGGGGATTTGCAATGCTTTAGTTATTTTCTTACAGCCAATTTCTATTTTGTGAAGCTTAACAATCTTTTGCTGCCCATCAAAACTACATTCTTTGGTTTTACTCATTCTGATGGATGATTAAGGGAATTTGGCCTTTGTGTTTCCTCATATTTATACTGCTGTGAAACAGGAAGTCATAGTTAGACAAGTTCATGCTCATAGTCACCCTGGTGTGCTAAAAAATGGAAATATACCTCAGAGATATTTTACTCATAAAAAATGTAATGCTGCCAATAATTATGGCCAACGTGTTTTGGCCAATGTGATTTACCCCCTACTTTCAATTCTTTTACTTCAGTGAAAGGTTTGATTTGTGCTCAATTTTAAATAAAAGATCAAAAGGTTAAACATTGCAGATTTATTTTACAGTCATCTTTGTTCATATTTACCTGGGGGGCCAATAATTCTGACCACGACTGCATTATGGAGCCCCACATATGATATACAAGAAAAAATATGTATATTGTGACTACAAAGAATCAATGAGTTATTTACTTATATGTGGCCATAAGCTGTAAATTTAAATAAATTAAATGAATAGTATTTTAATTTTTTTTACTAAAACTGCAGTGTTGCAAACAACTGAAAATACTTCTTTCCTTATCTATCATTCATTCATTCATTCATTCATTCATTCATTCATTCATTCATTCATTCATTCATTCATTCATTCATTCATTCATTCATTCATTCATTCATTCATTTAAATTAAACTTAATTTATTTCAAGGGAAAACTATTCTACAATTGCTGATGGTCGACAACTGCTGTTTTGTTAAGATTTAATTTGGTTGAAAAGTAAATAAGCACAATTGTTCTCCTCTGTCAGAAGGTCTATGTGTTTTCTCAGTTGTCTAAAACATATACTCGCGCTCCTAAATCCCTTGCGGCCCTCAGACAGATGCCTTGTACACATTTGTCCTTATTAAGCAGTTCATTTGCGGTGCACATTGAGTCGGTTAACTTCTGAAAAACAGAGTCAATTATTATCCATGGCCAAGGTCGGACACAACGGATCAAAGAGGCTGCTCTGAATCCAGCTGCTCGGAGAGCTCTGTCACTCGGATTCTCTCCGTGTGTGTGTGTGTTTGGTGTGTGTGCATGTGTGTGTGGTCTTATGCGCTTGCCATTCATTCCATGTATGGTGTGTGCATGCAAATACCACATCAAACTCTGTCATGTGTGAAGCCCACAGTCCCATCATTTAACGTTTAAAAAACACTGTGCCATTTAGAGACGGATATAAGATACTTTATTTTGGATTGAGGACACTTGAGACCTACGGAAATAAATTTAATTGCAGAGGAATAAACAGTTTGGCAGTTGTTGGACCCCCAATTGCTTTTGTCAGGCATTTGCATATCTATCTGTACCATTTGTCCCATTATCATATCTATCCTGTTAAAATCAAGGATAGATAAGTCCAGTGCCACCTGTGATGTGTGTATTTGGAGGGGGAGAGCATGATCTCTGATTTAGCTTCAGATAACGCAGCTTTTAGCAATCCTCATTTCAATGAAGAATATATAAAAATAAACTGTATAGGGAGATTCTGTCGGGACACTGGGGGTTTTCACACAAAAGAGCCATTTTGGATTCCCAAAAGAAACTTTAAGTGAGAAGTTCTTTAAACAAACATAATTTTCTTATTGTGAGGAACATTTTAATAATCTTAAGAAACTTTTTTTTAAAGAATGGAAAGGTTCCATGGTTGTTAAATGTTCTTCGTGGAACCATCAATGCCAATAAAGAAACAAAAAAAGAGCTTGTGCTTGATGTTTAGAAGGAGTTTTAGAGAGTTAAACAGCTAGAGTCATTTGAATGGTGTCACAACACTTACAGACGCTGCTGCCTCCCGTCTTAGGCCTGGCCTGTGTGTGTTGTGTGTGTGTGTGTGTGTGTGTGTGTGTGTGTGTGTGTGTGTGTGTGTGTGTGGGATAGGGTCAGGGAGGGATAGTTGTGTCTGAGCGGGTCAGGTCCTCGGCGCCACTGACGCCTCATCGCTGAGAGACGAGGAAGGGTGCCGAGTGAAACCTCCCGTCTGCTACTTCACTCTGAGACAGTAATACTGCTGAGACAAACACTCTGGCTGATATCTGACATTTACAGTGAAATAAACCTCACCTCTCTGCTGTCGTCTTTGTCATTTACAGGAGTTTAACGTCCTACTAGACCAATTTTTAATTCTTGATTGCATCATTCTTTTATCCTTGCGGTATCTTTTTAAAACCCTGTCTGTATTTCTGCAGTTATAGACCTGATGCAGTTAGAATGAATGCTATTTTAGCATTCAGAAGTGGGTAAGGTTGTATTTTAGTTCTATTTTGTGTGTTTTTTTTTTTAGCAAATTCTTTTCTGGAAATGGGTACACAACTTGTGGATGTTGTGTAATCTTCTAATAAAAACTGACAAAGCAAGCTGTTTGTGTTTACTAAACTGAATAAAGTGTAATGAAAGAATCAAATTATTATTCAACTTTTAATCATTCACAAATAAGTACATGTTAAATATATATATATATATATATATATATATATATATATATATATATATATATATAGATATATAGATATATAGATAGACAGATAGATATATAGATAGACAGACAGATATATAGATAGACAGTCAGACAGAGATAGATAGATAGATAGATAGATAGATAGATAGATAGATAGATAGAATAGATAGATAGATAGATAGATAGATAGATAGATAGATAGATAGATAGATAGATAGATAGATAGATAGTCAGATAGATAGTCAGATAGATAGACAGACAGACAGACAAACAGACAGATAGATAGAAAGATAGATACATAGATAGATAGATACATAGATAGATAGATAGATAGATAGATGGATGGATGGATGGATGGATGGATGGATGGATGGATGGATGGATAGATAGATAGATAGATAGATAGATAGATAGATAGATAGATAGATAGATAGATAGATAGATAGATAGATAGATAGATAGATAGATAGATAGATAGATAGATAGGCTTAAAAACATCTTCAAAAAAAGACTTCCATATTTTTAGCTTAAAAAATATTGTAAAATACATAAAATAGCTACACAAAAAATACTATAGGCTACCTTTCAGATGGTTGGTGACTGAGTATCTTGTGCATCATTTATTTGTGTATTTCTTTGTGAATGTATTTACTTTGAAGACAAATTATACTTAAAATATAGTTTAAGACTTTATTAATAAGTATTATTTATTTATTTATTTATTTTGATTACACTTTATTTTAAGGTGTCATTGTTACAGTGTAATTATATATTTAAGTACTGAGTAATATAAATTAACTACACGTGCTTACTATAAGGTTATGGAAGGATTAGGGTTTCTTTCATTTCTTTCTTGATTTTTAAACATTTTTGGCGCCGTGTTTGCTGCTAGTTTAACACATGATGCGGTTTTAATTATTGCATTTTAATTTTTGCATTGAGTGAAATCGAAGGAATGTGACAAATGAAAACGAGAGAAAACGCGGAGGTTTAGCATTTCATCCTAAAATAAATTATAGGCTACGGCACGTACATTTCTTAAAATAATTATGCACAACCAAGGTTTATGATACACATTTCTCGGATTAACTGTGACAGATATGATCTTGTTTGGGCAAGTCAGTGAACGCAGAGTCAAACGCATTGGAATGGAAATTAGAGCATCGTCCAGCTAATAGACTGTTGTTCACACATTCATATCCGTCCATTACAATATCAATTCATCCGTACAGGGCAAAAACACAGGTCCTGACATGTCACGAGAGATAGCGGAGTTGCATTTTTAATTTTAAAGTAGTGAAACTCCTGAAAATGTCGTCATATATACGGTAGTAGGTTATAGGACTAGTTTACTGGCGATAAATAGCCTATATTAAAAAAAAACTGTGAAGCAGAGCTCCATCACGTTAAATCTTCTCTTCTTTTTGCAGCAATTTTTACAGCAGTGATGCACGACTATTTCTGACGCTGTTTATCAGTAGTTCCACTAGTAAATATTTTTGTTTACATGTTATTTTTATTGGCTATTTCGTTGACTAATCCTGTGGGTTTTCCTGTGGAGGCTGCAGTGCAGGGAAGGAGGAGGGGTCAGTGGGGTAGAGGGGAGGGTCAGGGGTGAGGGGAGGGGAGTGTGAGATTCTGAGGGTTTAAAAGCTGCCGTTTGTCCAGCTGAAAGTACATTCTGACCTGAACACATTGCAAGCAACTTCTCTGTGATCATTTAGATCTCTTGTCAACGGATACTTTAAATACTTAAAGATTTTTGGAGGAATGGATGCCATGGACAACATGACTGCTGACTACAGCCAAGATTACTACGACGAGACAGTAAACAACTCAATGTGTGACTTTGATGAGTGGGAACCATCATATTCACTGATTCCTGTGCTCTACATGCTCATCTTCATCCTGGGCCTCACCGGCAATGGTGTTGTCATATTCACCGTGTGGCGGGCCCAGGCCAAGCGGAGAGCTGCGGATGTCTACATCGGAAACCTGGCTCTTGCTGACCTGACCTTTGTGGTGACTCTGCCTCTGTGGGCCGTCTACACTGCCCTGGGATACCACTGGCCCTTTGGCGTGGCCCTCTGCAAGATCAGCAGCTATGTGGTGTTGCTCAACATGTATGCCAGTGTCTTCTGCTTGACCTGCCTGAGCCTGGACCGCTACATGGCCATCGTGCACTCCCTCACCAGCACACAGCTGCGGACCAGAGGACACATGCGGGCCTCGCTGGCCACCATCTGGCTCCTCTCAGGTGTGCTGGCTGCACCCACCCTGCTGTTCCGCACCACGGTGTACGATGCCGAGACCAACCGCACCTCCTGCGCCATGGACTTCAGCCTGGTGGTGAGCAAACAGGGCCAGGAGGCCTTTTGGATTGCAGGCCTTAGCATCTCCTCCACGGCTCTCGGCTTTCTGATCCCCCTTCTGGCCATGATGGTGTGCTACGGATTCATCGGCTGCACCGTCACACGTCACTTCAACAGCCTGCGCAAGGAGGACCAGCGCAAGCGTCGCCTGCTGAAGATCATTACCACATTGGTGGTGGTGTTTGCTGCATGCTGGATGCCCTTCCATGTTGTGAAGACCATGGACGCCCTGTCGTACCTGAACCTAGCGCCTGACTCCTGCACCTTCCTGAACCTCCTGCTGCTGGCCCATCCCTACGCAACCTGCCTGGCGTACGTCAACAGCTGCCTCAACCCGCTCCTCTACGCCTTCTTTGACCTCCGCTTCCGCTCTCAGTGCCTCTGCCTCCTCAACCTGAAGAAAGCCCTTCACGCCAGTCCCGCCAGCTCCCTTTCTTCACAGAAGACCGAGGCCCAGTCGCTGGCTACTAAGGTGTGAGGAGGCGGGAGAAAGGGTGACACAGATTTGGGGTAACAAGCAGGAACTTCGCTCAAACTGTTACATCCTTCACAAGAACTCAAATGTAACTCTGTTTGTTGGGGACAAGAAGACTTTCCTTTTGTAGGAACCAGCTTCCCCTGTCCCGGGACTACGTCTGGTTCTGAAGAACTTGATGCAGTCTGTTTGTCCTGGTGTCTCTGAGACCACAAGCAGCTTCTGGAGAGCAGACCCCCTCTGACAGCTGCACTCCAGACGTGCGGGACAGAGCTGAATGTACATTGAGGAGAACGAGCGAGGGCCTTTCTGCTTCCCTCTGCATCTCTTGCGGCCTCCGAATTGCGTCTGGAGATTGAGCTTCACAGACTCTGCTGTTACTTTGGAGTTGCAGGGTGGTGGGTGGCCCACGGAAGGGTTTGAGAGCAATTTGTGAACTTTACTTCTGAAACTGTATTAGTGCATTTAACCATGCTCCTTACCATGCTTGTTTATTTTTTTTGTCCATTAAGCACTTGTTCGTAAGGGGCAGAGATAAGATGGCCAGTCTGTCTTATCTAAACTGTCAAGATAGGGGAGGGAGGGATGGGAGCCTTACTTGAGAAGAAGTGTTGCAGCTTGATTAAAGACTTTCAAGGGGGGAGGTGGGTGTTTTGGGGGAGACGAAAACATGGAGGGGGGTGAACTCAGACAGACAGATGGCAGTTGACAAATGTTGTCGGCGAAAAGGGACGGCCAATTAATAGGTGGCAGCTTCGACAGATGAGATACTGTGCGTGTGAGTGTGAGCTAATGAAATGTGTGCAAGTCAACTTTATTTTGACACAACCTTGTGGAAAACACTGCTGTATGATTCTTTTATGCAGTACTTTATGAATAAAATGTGTATTATGAATTTCTCGTTTATGCCTCTTGTTGTGTCATCCGTTAAAACTCATGCATTCGACTGGAATGTCTGTAACATTCCCTCATGTGCGCTGTTTTCCTGTTAACGCAGGGCTGAGGCTAGTTGCTTTGTCTTTTATTGTCTTCAGTCAGTTCAAAATCAAAGCAAGTGACTGACAGGAAATGCATGTTTAAAGCTGATTTCCTTGTGTTTCTTGTTTTGTACTGCCTCAAACCACGTTTATGTTGTGTACACAGACGCAACAAAGAGCTCTTTAAAATAAGACACAAAAAATAATTTAAATCACCTAAAACATTATCTCCCTGAGATGTCAAGTCAAATAAATAATTTAACAACATCTTCACTTGTTATTTGCAAAAACTTAAAATAAGTGTAATTGAATCATTTAGTACACAACTATATTATAATAATCATATAATTTTCTATTTAATCATATATTTATACATTTAGAATTTTTTTATATCATATAACGAAGTAATAAAATAAATAGTATAATTTTCTATTTAATTATACATATTTATACATTTAGAATTTTATAAATATATATTAATTAAATATATATAATTATTATTTAAAAAAATCTTAATTTCTATTTAATTAGATATTTATACATTTATATACTTTCATATAGCATATATATATATATATATATATATATATATATATATATATATATATATATATATATATATATATATATATATATATTAGGGCTGTCAATAGATCACGATTAATCGCATGCTTATTGTGCAATTAAGCAGTCATTTATCTTATTAAACACATTAATTTTGTCATATATATATATATATATATATATATATATATATATATATATATATATATATATATATATATATTCTAATAATTGTATAATTTTCTATTTAATTATGTCATATATTTACACATTTATACATTTAAGTAATATATAAATAGTAGTTGTATATATATACATTATTACCTGTTACTTTGTTATATGACATAAAATTATACATTTTTGAGTATAATTACTTAGGTATATAGCACAAAAAAGGGATTTGTAGCCTTTATAAAATACTGCTCTGCTGCATACGGACCCCAAACAGCCCTCTAATTACTAAGCTCCCTAATAAGCTTTGGTCAGGGTATAATCATTGTGGAGACACTGTGCTAATCTGAGGTAATTTGTGGCACTGATGTCTTTTGCATGAACCAATTTGTGTCCTTCATAATAAAGGGTGTGGTTATTACTGATAACATAGATGATAGTGCATCATGATACACATGAAAAAAGAACTCGATGAAGCCACAAATGAGCTTAAAACTTTATTTACCACAACATGCGAGTTTGTAACTGATAGAAATGAAAAAAACAAACAAACAAACACATTTTATCTTTTGTGTAGCATTCCTCACTTTGAATAAAAGTATCTGCTGAATTAATAAATGTAAATGTATACACTCTAAAAATGCAAAATATGGACAACCCCAACATTTTGGTTTACATTTTTAATTACATTTTTAAACCCAATGGTGTGGTTTGTCCATATTTGACCCAAATTTTAGAGTGTAAGTAAACACTAACAGGCAGTTAATAAATGAGTGAATTATATCTAATCTGGAGATTACTGCATAATAGATATAGAATAGTGGACAGACTGAACGTGCTACAGTACAGGGATTATGAGGCGGGCAAAACACATGTCTGAAAAGCGGGAAACAAAAAGCAGAAGCCAGAGGGTGGGGCATTAAGATAGAGGAGGAAAATAGAAAGAATAGAGGGTGTTTCTTTTATATAAATGGCGCTTTGAGACAGAACAAGTCTATTTTGTATGTGTGTGTGTGCAGTTGCTAGCATGTGTGTGGGCTAGTGACCACCTCTGTGTTTATTTTGGTTTGTTTATTTGTTTTCTGTCAGGGATGTAAAGTGAAATATGAAGACAGGATGCCCGGTGAAGTAATAGTTCCTATATTTGAATACAGGAGACTGTGAGCTTGTGTTTATGGATAAAGACATGAATGCAGAAATGAAGAACAACACTAGATCAGGGTAATGTAAAGTTAATCTATGTTTCTGGCTTCTGCTGCAAACATGTTCCATGTTTCTGTGCTAACAGCTGCAGTGTGTGGGCACAGATCAAATGTTGAGCTTAATATTGCCCACAGGTGTCAAATTATACCTTAGGTTTTCAAAGAAAATCTGGACGATATATTGCAGGGACATTTTCAAAGATGCTGTAAAGATTTAGAACAGTAATTTAATCTCCCTGATAAATGTGAATTTCATGGTGTGAAGTTGCATATGTTAAACGAGCTGCTTCCTGTGCTTTAAAGTGAAACATTTATATGCTGGAAGTGGGAAACCTGACAATGTAAAGTCAGACAAAGAGAGCATGAAATAAAACATGAAAAATCTTGTGTAACTCACTCCATTTAAAAGCGAATCCCTACACGTCCTGTACGTGTCTTTTCTTTTCTTTATCTGGACATTCAGATTTTTTTCAGTGTCTATGCTGATCATTTTTCCAGTATTTTTTGGGGATATGCGAATATTTTTCCGCTATCCCAAATTAATATACTAATAGAGAGTATAAGGAAGTCATTTTTGGAGCTCCAAAAACTGTAAATACTAAGTAACAAAACATTGTTCTGTTTATTTGAGCATCCTGGCCGGCAACAGCAACACTGGCTCAACCAATAAAATGAGTTTGGGGGCGTGTCAGTCTGTTTGCCAACCAATGGAAGACAGGGAGGATTGTTTAAGGAAATGTGTTTGAAAACAATATTTTTTGTAAATCCAGCTGGTGATGCTTTAATGGTGCAGAAATCACACACTTCAGCTTCAGAGAAAAGACAGATAATTATGAGATGATTGCCTGACCTCTTGGGGCCCTATCATACACCACAATGCAAGTGTTTTTTTCTGGTTTCAGCCCGACGCAGTTATCATTTTCATGTCCAGCGGCACGTTGTTTAAATAGCAAATGCATTTGCGCCCATTTGTGCACCCAATAGCATGCTGATCTGAAAACGAGGTGTGTTCAGGCATTGTTGGCGCGTTGCTATTTTGAGGCAACTGAAACCATGGTCTAAAAGCAATGGCGCAGTATTTTTTTCCGTTATTGAACGAGCACATTAGTAATCGTGTTAGTGGTCCACAATGCACGCACACTCATTACACACACAGGGATGCGCAGCAGTAGCCTAAACAAACATTTTTAAATTTAAAAAGTAAAAGGATTCCTCTCTGGAGAAGCGTTCAGTCTTTCCGCTCGCAAATTCCGCCATGTAAATAGCGAATCTGCTATGGTGCAAGCGCTTCTGGCTTATAAAGGGAATGGGAGATGAGACTCTGATTGGTTTATTGCATGTTACACCCAAAACACACCCATGACTCATTAAGAGAACAGGGGAAATCCTTTTAGATTATTTTTCCCGTCGTGAAACTAGCTAAAGTGGATTCGTACACGCCCTGAGTGCACTTGCGCCATGCGCTTTAGAGCAAGCGCTTAGACCGTTAAAATAGGGCCCTTGCTTTTGGACCAAAATGTATTTTCGATGCTTCAAAAAATTCTAACTAACCCACTGATGTCACATGGCCTACTTTGATGATGTTTTTATTACCTTTCTGGACATGGACAGTATACCGTACATACATTTTCAATGGAGGGACAGAAAGCTCTCGGACTAAATATAAAATATCTTAAACTGTGTTCCGAAGATGAACGGAGGTCTTACGGGTTTAGAACGACATGAGGGTGAGTCATTAATGACATCATTTTTTTGTTGGGTGAACTAACCCTTTAATAGGCCTCTCAATCAGAGGTCTAAGTGTTTGAGTAAATGTAATTAGTTTTTTACTGAGTATCAAAGATATTAGCTAATTTTACTCTACTTGACTACATTTTTGGCCTACTGTAGGCTACATGTAGACCTACTCTTTACTCAAATACATTTGGATAAGTAATACAATTACTTGTTATATTTTGTTTGTCACCTAACTTTTTCTGAAGCAGTTTCTTTCTGCTACAAAAGAAACAATATCGCCATCACCAGGGCATTGAAGGTACTAACACTTATGCGTTTTGCCCAAGCTTGTCAACAGGGCTAGTTTACATGAATGCGAGTGCAGACGCTGTCGAACCAGGACGTCCAGTGCAAGTAGGCTTTGACTATTTAATTTTCCGTAACTTTATTTTATTTACCTGTTATATTGAAGAGACTTTTTTTTTAAGAATATTGGTTTTCTTATGTTCTTTTTGAGCATTTGAGCTTAACTGAGACTTCAGTGTTTGTAGACGTTTAAGAGGCTATTGTGTTGACCTTCATTTATTGCAATATTGAGATGTTTTATTTCGACTTTAAAAAATAAACATGAGACTGCTCTGCTCACAAACTGAAAAACTTCTTGTTGTTCATTGGCATGTCTCCTAGGTGTTGAGGATTTGTGCATCTTTGAGCCTACATTCAGCATGAGTACAATACTTTATGGCTACTGTTAAAATCAGATACTCTAAGACTTTTACTCAAGTCTTATCAGAATTTGTGACTTGAATTGGTCAACTTGTAATTGTGGATTCATCTGTACTTTTACTCAACTGTAGTTTTCAGGTATAGCCTACTCTCAATTCTTACTGTCCTGGCAACTTGGATGTCACATGATTCACACATTGATCACTAACAGTTTCATTTTGAGTTTAGCTCTGACTTCAGTTCAAAAGCAGGCTGATTCAGCCTAAGCAATCTGAAACTAGAACAACCTACAACATTTACAGCGTTATAATGTGCGGCATTAAGAGATCAGAGATAACTGAAGTTATATATGATGATGTGATGATGATGACTGAGACTGTGGGAATGGACAGAGGAGAAAGAGTGGAGATGATGGTGGATATCTATGAGAGTGCAGATACTGTGAGACATTATGATCAGAGGACAAACACAGAGCGACATCCGCCACTTCAGCACACAGGTAACATAATTCATCTGATACACATTATAACAGACGGACAGAGGTATTTTATTAGGCCTTTCTCTTTTCTCTTGTGCTTTGGTTTATCTTTTGAAAACCTCTAAGTACAATTATCAAAATTGTTTTATTGGACAGCATGTCTGAAAAATGTAATAACGATGTGAGATGTAGCCTACATGTCAAAATGTTATTTCACCGGGCAGTCCACCACCTTGGAAATGTTTGTTACAAATTTCATTTTACTTTTGACTGAGTTTTTTAGATACACGTTTCATCAGTAGGTAAATGTTTCAGGGAGAAGTCATAAAAGGAATATGTTCATTTGTAAGTTTACTTTATTTACAGTTTTTATTGCAATTTGTTATATGTAAACAGAATATTCAGTAACACTTTATTTTGAGCCCTTTTTAAAATAAATTTGCAACTACTTGTCAACTACCTCTCATTAGATAGTGAACAGAATATTGCCACAAAATGACATGCAGATAAAGTTTCCAAACTTGATTGGTAAGATTGTACATGTCATTACTATGGCAGATCATTTGGCAGTTTAGCAGACATCATCACAAACATGTCCTTAATATGTTTAGAACTGACAGATTTTGATAATTGAATGGCTCACACGACAAAAGACTGTTTAGATGTTGTAAAGAGTATGACAATTTTACTGAGAATCAACTTGTTAGTTTTGTTCAGCAAGCCATGCATTTAGAAATTGTGTAGTATTTACTCTTTTGCACAAAACACGTGCAATAAGAAAAATGGTTCAAAGAAACAAATATATGAACTTATTGTTTTGAGAGATCTCATTTGAGAATTGAGCCAAAGCGAATGTGAAAACCTGTAAGAGTAAAGTTCACAAGAATGAAGTGTGAAGACTGAGCTTGTGTCTGTCGTCTTCAGGAAGTGTCTCAGTGAAGAACAGAAAGCACAGAGCAGTTGAAGTGTGTTTGTGTCTGCTGTGTGTTCTTCTGCTGACTGCTGTAATGGTGCTCTGTGTGTATTTCACCACTGAGAGAAACCAGTTACTAACCCACATCAATAACCTGACTGAGGAAAGACACCAGATAATAACCAAATATGAGCAGATAAAAAACAAGACTGATGAACTTCAACGTGGCCTTTATGAACAAGGTAATGTGGTCTTCATCCTCATTAAATCATTAAAAATGAATATTATTTCTATCATTCCACTCCAATAAAAATAAGCATTGACTTAATGAATGAATATGAATAATGAATAAAACATTCACCTAACAAAGATAAACTAATATCTAAACTGGTGTATTGACAGATCAGCGCGCTGACAACTTTAAATGGAGTTACTACAACTTTAGTTTTTATTATTTTCATCTGAGAAGAAGAGCTGGAGTGACAGCAGACGAGACTGTAAACAGAGAGGAGCAGATCTAGTGATCATAAACAGCCAAGAGGAACGAGTGAGTGAGAAAGAAAAGGATTTTGTGTTTGATACATATTTTAGCTAGTGAGAGAAAGGTGTATAACTGTTATTAATTATTATTATTACATACATTATATATATACTGTTCTATCGTAACAGGAGTTTTTGCAGAAGGTTGTTGGTAATAATTATTTTTGGATTGGTCTGAGAATGACAGAGGGAGTGTGGAAATGGATTGATGGAAGCACAATAACAAATGTGTAAGAGATCACTGAATTTAACTGATCTTTAGCCAGATTTTCTCTTCTGTGATATGATATCATACTCATAACTGACACTACTGGAAATCAAACAGTTTTCTTCATTGTTGTTTCAGGAACTGGAGTTATCGGTACCCATCTTCATATGGTTATTACTGTGCTCTAATGACTTCATCAGGTTGGGAAGATGTGAAGCAATGTGATTTTTTAATTCAATGGATCTGCAAGAGAACGATTTTATTATCACTCATTACATAAAATAAATATGTACATACAGTGAAATAAACCCAACTTGTTTTGATGAGTTATTTTGAAATGAAATATCTTTTTATGATTCATCAGCTTTTTAAATATGCAGCTTAATTGTAAATCCGAGATATGTAAATTAGAGATAAATTGATCCAGTCCATTAAAGTCTCTGGATATTGCTCATGAGAAAGGCTCAGTGTTCTGGTGTCTCATCCTGAAGAAGGTCTTCAGCAGTTTTTGCTCCCCGCTGGTGATATCAAGAGCAATCAAAGCCAGCAGACAGACGGACGGTCACTCATTCTCCTGTGACTCTAGTGATAGATGGATGTGTATTTGTCTTTCCTCATCAAAGCCTCAGACTATTAAACACTGCAGCTCAATTACAGAAGCTTTCATTTACTTCCTTTTTCCACAAACAGTGAAATCAACAATATCATAGTCAGATCCCACATATGCAGACGGATGCCTAATGTGACAGATTTAGTACATACATAAAGGAAACAATATACAAAACTAGATCTAATGTGTTGTTTGTCTATTCAATTTCATGAATGTATAGCTGTAATTTCTGTGAATCACATGTGCTGCAGAAATGGTGTGAGCAACACTATCAACTGATCTCTTGACTAAACTCATGTTTCATTAACACAGTGAAGCACTAAGCTAACTGCCTCTTGAGAGCAAAACAACAGACTTTACATGGGCAATCTCGCAAAATCTCCTACGGCCAAACGTACCTTGTAGATTAAACAAACATGGCGGACGACTGGCATTAAGAAATGGCAGTAATAGTGTTTGGAAAATCTGATAAAATCCATGTGTGGTTGGAACGACAGCCTCGACCTGTGGTTAGCAGGGTCGTGCACAGACATTTTGAGAGGCAGTGGCCCAAACCAAAAACCAGGGCACTTAAGGGGGTTGAGTATCATCAAACCTTTTACAAACATATTATAAATACAATTGTTTGGCTTTAGAGCTAATCAATTTATGTTGTTGTATGCTTCCAAAAAGTTAATTTGTGCTATTTTGATCTCATATTTAATATTTTTCAAAATGTTGTGCTTATGTAGCAAATGGGAATTGCTCAAATTGTTTATATTTTGAGGGTCTTACTAATGATTTTTAGTTTTGTTCAAAGTAAATAAAGCAACAGTTTTTCAATAACGGAAGATTATGTAAAAGTATGGCATTTGGGGTAAAAGGCAAAATAATTTACATGATAATAAATAGTTAGTTAACTTTAAAATTTGTTGACATGACATGGTAAGAATCAGATGGTAAAATTAAGTTGGTTGTCCACCTTAGAGATGATCATCATATTTATAATGAAACCATCAGATTTAAAAAATAATAATAATCATACAGTAAAAATGTATTTATTTGTTAGGCTACTACTGTAAAGTATTATGGGATCTAATTCAATGCTTTCAGAATCTTTACTTTAAAATATTGTTTCTGTATTTCTAAAGTATATTTTTATATTTATTGAACAATAATAAATTATATTATTTATCAAAATAAACAAAAATAGTACAAACTTTGCTAAAGAGATTTTTGAACTTGAATGCAATTATGCACAATTATGAACTTGACATGATTAAATGTCAATAATTTTTATTAGGTGTGCCTTTAGCCCCATTGTACCCTACTATTTAGAATCATTTAGAACATTTATAGCATATTAACTTTTTAATTGTGTACACTATTAATATGGTCTTGTATATGATGTATGTTGATACTAGTATTAACTCACACAATTGATTATAATGGGAAATATTACAGGAGTTAAAGTGTGACAGCAAATTTAGTGTTATTAATATTAGATCAGATCAGGTACAATAATTTGATTAGACACTTAATTATCTTCCAAGAATGTGGATATTTTGAAGACCACTATTCTGGAACTGTGGTCTCAGTTTCCAGAGAGCGGGCACAACCACAGCCACCGATTGTGGCGAGACTGCAGAGCCAGCGGAAAACACAGAGTGGATTTCCAGAATTAGTGAATTTTTGCGGAACAGAGCACTTTTATGGGAATTCTCCAATACTTTCAGCGTGAAGGGGGCAAGAGTGGCACCTCAGCCGATGAAGGCAGAGTGGCAGTGGCCCTAGCCACTGGGCCATCCTCCTGTGCACGGCCCTGGTGGTTAGATAGGCCTAGTTTCCTCTTTGCATGACACGTGGACTAAATAAATCCTTATCTTGAGCAAAATAAGCAAGCTGATATTCAGTACAATCTAAATATTTATTTCGAATACATTCAAATGTCATTTACATCTTTTACTTTGTCAAGAGTTTTAAAGCTACTTTTTGAAGACTGAGTAAGTAAAAACAAGCTTATGATTGAATCTGGAAATAAAGCAAAATAACTGAGAAAAATTTTAATCACTCCTCAGATGACATGCCTGTAATTTATAGCAAAAATATAGCATGAATTTGATCTCAAAACAATAAAAGCAGTTATTACTCCACCACCTGCGTGACAAATTTGCGACAATACGGTTGGGGAAACACACTAGCTAGTTGATTTCTTCAAAGATGCATCATACTATAGTTGAGCAGTGAGCTACGTCATGTATGGGAAACGCACCTGGTCGGGAGCAGGTTTTCTTTGGTAAATCTAGAGTTTCATTGAGTCACCTCCCCTTTTTAAAATGTTACACCATTGGTAGATAATAAAATAATAGATAATAAAACAAGATTTTTTTGTTATTATTATTATTATTATTATTATTATTTGTCCCCAAGGCAACAAGGCTAAATATTTATGTAATTTGTCTTATGTAGAAAATGCATCTTGATTTAAGAATCCTTATAGATATTTTGACATGACAAGACAATACTTTTGCAGTGCAGGCACATTCATTCATTGCGCATATTTTCATCATGCAGACACTGTGAAAGTGACATAAATGGCATGTATACTGTAGAGGAGGAGGCTGCATTCATTTGTAGGGAATTATATTCATGTCGGGAGAGGATTATTATTATTTTGTAACAGACGTCTTTTTGTTGGGTGCTGGTGCCACGGTGAATTGGAATTCAGAGCTCCATTGATACTGTCGCAGTGCGCTTAACTCAGAGTCAGTCTTACTTGTCCTACTTGATTGAACTAGCTCAATTCAGCTGTTCTGAATCCAAAACTTTACAAGTTTCCCATCTCAGAATAAGTCAATTCAGAGTTCAAGTTACACCTCAGAGTTGGTTGAACCTCCTTATTAAAACGGGCCCTTGGTGTACCTCAGGGCTCAGTGCTCGCCCTCTTCTCATTGATTGTATTGCCACTCTTATGGCAGTGACACGCAGCTCTGATGTGTCGATGTTACATGGAAAAATTTCAACTTGCCATTTGGACAGATTGACCTGAATGCAGGGCCGGCTCTAGCTCTTTGGTTGCCCTAGGCGAGATTGAGATTTGCAAGATTGAGTTTTGCGATTTAGTTATTTGACACGTCTGGACTTCCTTATTGTCAGTGAAGTTATGTTTGTAATGCGTGGTAATACGTAGAAAACTAACTAGCTAGCTAGTGATAGCTTAGTGACAGCAATGAAACAAATGCCGACTAATAGCTATTAGTTGATAATATTGATAATACAAAGTATATTTATTTTGTTTGACACCTTTATAGATGAGATGAGAAGACTTACTTTTATCTCTATACTGGGCTTTCTTTTGATCTTCTGCCTTTCTCTTTTTCCGTCCCTGTGCCTTCATTATGATAAACGCAGTGATGAACACTTGCCTTACCTATCGCCTGAATGCCTGTGATCGACAATACTCACCATCAATTCAATCTAATAATTAGGTTGACAGTTAATTAAACGCAGTGGCTGAGGGGGCGCCAAGGATGATCATGATTAATAAACATTGTGTTTTATTTAGCTTGTTCTAATTCTATGCTTAATGGGAAGTAAGCCTAAGGATGACACTAGAACGTGCCCGCGCCCCCAACACAATTGCCGCCCTAGGCAACCGCCTATAGCAAACGCCTGCCTGAATGTGTACTTCCTGTACACATTTTCGTTGTCCACGTTTTTATCTTTACATTCTGCTTTTTCAGTGTCAATGCTCATAGAATTAAAACTAATGTGGGTAATTTTTGGATACAAAGATATTTTCTGCTATCCCAGGTTAATATACTCTAATAGAGAATAAGGAAGTCATATGTGGAGTTCCAAAACTAGAAATACTATGGTATGAACAATATTGTTCTGTTTATTTGAGCATTCTGGCGACAACAGCAAAACTGGCTCAACCAAATAACATGAGTTTGGGGAAGACAGGAGATTGTTTGAAAGGAAACGTGTTTGAAAACAAAATTTTTTCAAATCCATCTGGTGATGCTTGAGGTACAGAAATCACACACTTCAGAGAAAAGACAGAAAAATATGAGATGATTGCCTGACCTCTTATGATCACATATGTTCTCTTTTAGACTCTTTGTGTTAATAGGTTCTTCAACTCTTGCTGTCCTGGCAACTTGAATGTCACATGATTCACACCTTGACCACTTACAGATTAATTTAGAGTTTACTTCCAACTTCAGTTTCAAAAGCAGGCTGATGAAATGCACTGCAGCCTTAACAATCTGAAACAAGAACAACATAGGCCTACAGCATTTCCACTGTTATAATGTATGGCATTAAGAGATCAGAGCTAACTGAAGTTGTATATAATGATGTGATGATGATGACTGAGACTGTGGTGATTATGGTGGATATCGACAGAGCAGATACTGTGAGACATGATGATCTGAGGACTCTTCAGCACACAGGTAACATAATTCATCTGATACACATTATCTATCTCTTGAGTAGTATCTCTTGCGTTTTCTCAATTGCTTTGGCTTATTATTTGAAAAAGTCTTCTCTACACTGCAAGTACAATCGTCACATCTGTTTATGGGACATCATGTCAGCATGTGAGAATCTCTTGAACATTTGCACATTTGAACATTTCCAGGGTGGACTGACATGGTGAATAAACATTTTGACCTTCAGCAGTTTTGACCAATGTTCAAATTTCAGTTCACTTTTTCACTGAGCTTTTTATTTAAAGATTTCAACAAAAGCTTACAGGAGAAGTCTTAAAAAGAATATGCACATGTATTATTACAGTACTTTTTGTAGCAATACAAACAGAATATTCACATTTTCATGTCTACTTTTACACATTTTATATATGTAAAATCATATATAGTGAACATAAGTTTCCAAACTTGATTGGTTGACTGGTAAGGTTTTATTACTATGGCAGGTCATTTGGCAATTTAACATCATCACAAACATGTCATTAATATTTTTAGAACTGACAAATTTTGATAATTGAATGGCTCACACGAAAGACTGTTTAGATGTTGTAAAAGTATGACAATTTTACTGAGAATCAACTCACCAGTTTGTTCAGAGAACATATAGTTCTGAATATGAATAAATATCTTATTTGAAAATTTAATCAGCTGTTCAACCACAGATGTATTTGTGAGTAAAAAGTGTCGAGTGGACGACCTATCAGACATGGAGTTGAATAGGAAGAGGCAGTTGGAGAAAAGTTTAATATATTTTATCATTTTGTGTAGAAAATATTACAGAAAACTTTCACAGAGATCAACAGAGCCAATAATAGCTACAGACGAGGGTTTAACAAGTTTGTTTATTTAAGAAAAAAGAGCTTTAGGTTTGCACTTGGCTTTGTTGATGACAGTAGAAAGATATTTAGAATGTGCAATGTTAAGTGCTTCTTTATATTCCACTACTGAATCTGAAAAAGCCATGGCATCCACAAGAAGATACGATTTTTTGTAGAGTCTTTCAAGACACCTAGATTTTGTTTTTAAAACTCTAAGTTCAGGAGTGAACCAAGGAATGAATGAGTAGACGGGACAATTCTAGTTATTAATGGAGCAAGATCATCCAAAACATAAATAGATTCATTTAAGGTTGAAACTATCTCATCCGGGCTCAGGAGGTTGAGTGAAGAACAGAAGCAGCAATAGTAGCAGAGAAATTGAAAACAGTTATAAATCGCAGGTTGCTGTAAGATATCATAGTTTTAGTGTTTCGGTTTACAAGAGGGAGTGAGGAGTCGAAGACAATTAGTTTAAAAGTACTATAAATCAACATAATAAGAAGTGGAGCAGGACTAGCAAGTTTAAGTGACATACATTCAAACCTAGAAACATCAAGAACATAATTTTTTTAACTTTATAACTGTTCTTAAAGATCACAGCCAGATCACCACCTCTGCCACTAAGTCTAGATTTTGTCAGGTCAAAATATCCATGAGGGGTTTAAGTGTGCAGTTCAATGAAATCATCAGGCGTTTGCCAGGTTTCAGTCAAGAATGTTAAATCCAGCTTTCTCTCAGTTGTAATGTCGTTCAGCAATGCACCTTTGGGAACAAGTGTTCAAAAGAGCGCAATTGTGTCGATGGGGAATAAGCGTTGATGAGTAGGTAGCATCTCTGGTTAAGCGTGTGAGAGTCCCGGCGCGATGAAGAGTCACGTTGTTATGGTAATGCTTTGATCTCTGCGACCAGATCACAGGTATTGATAAAGAGGACTTGCAATCATAGAACCATGAACATTTTGGAGACCTCTGGATATAACAAGCATGACGAGCAATACTAAGGGTAGTGCACCAATCAAATGTAGAGGTTTCCAGACAAGAGGGATGATTCAGGTTATTGAGGTATAATGAAAATCCATACTTTCATTGAGGACAAAAATAAGCCCAAAAACACCTAGGCCAGCAATCTCAGTGCCAGAGAGTTATAAATAGCAAGAGACATCTCCTTGCACAGTTGATAGCACTCAGAAAACTGTATGACCACCCTAAACAACACCATGTTAGCCAAACCCAGCTGATGCTAGGTGTGATCCACAAAACCAAACAGAGCAACTCGCCAAACGAGTGGAGACTTGCTTACCGGTTGCATCAAATGTTATGGGACACACGAATATACAACGGAGAGGGCTCGAGGAAACAGTAAAATGAGGCCACGGCACTCTACGTAAGCCAAGCCCGGATATGCAGAACCACAAAGAGACCTTACTCAATTAACAAGAGGAAGCTTACTTACCAAGAGTGCAGAGTGGTAAAGCCTAAGCAATGGGCAGAGGGCTCGCAGGGTTTTCACAAAGTGAGACGCTGAACAGCAATTTGCAAATGTGGTCCAAAGAATGTCACAGGGATTTCAAAGATGAGATACTTAGGTCCCAGAACTGACAAAGTAACATAGCAGTTCAAGATGCTTCACTCAAACATCCAACACTAAAAACAAAACAAAACACAAAATCGCACTGTTCCATCAGGTTCAGACTTGAAGTCCCAAGCAAGTACATCCAAACTTTGCGTCCCAAAAAGCACATCCACACACCTCATTATGGCAATGTCATTATTGATCCAGACATATTGCCAACAACAAAACAACGAATAGTGATGAGAAGCAGCAGCCAACTCATAGTAACAACAGATAGTTCACGTTTTAACTCAGAGTTGGTTGAACCTCCTTATTGAAACGGGCCCTTGGTGTACCTCAGGCTCAGTGCTCAGCCCTATTCTCATTGATTGTATTGCCACTCGTATGGCAGTGACACGCAGCTCTGATGTGTCAATAGTACATGGAAAATTTTCAACTTGCCATTTGGACAGATTGACCTGAATGAAATAACACCATTAGTGAAGGTTAAACAGTTAGTCATCGTCTAACATCAAAGTTTGGGGTCTGTAAGTCCGACAAAGAGAGCATGAAATAAAACATTAGAAATATTTTGTAACCCACTCCATTTCAAAAGTTAATCTCTACACATTTTCGTTATATAAACTTTTTTTTAATCTTTACATTCTGCTTTTTCTGTTTCTATACTGAAATAATGAAAACTAATGTGGGTCATTTTTGGATGTCAAAATTACATGAGTTTGGGGCGTCTGTTTGCTATCCAATGGAAGACAGGAGATTGTTTGAAAGGAAATGCGTTTGAAAACAATATTTTTTCAGATCCATCTGGCGATGCTTTAATGGTGCAGAAATAACACTCTTCAGCTTCAGAGAAAAGACAGAAAAATATGAGATGATTGCCTGACCTCTTATGATCACATATGTTCTCTTTTTAGACTCTTTGTGTTAATAGGTTCTTCAACTCTTGCTGTCCTGGCAACTTGAATGTCACATGATTCACACCTTGACCACTTACAGATTAATTTAGAGTTTACTTCCAACTTCAGTTTCAAAAGCAGGCTGATGAAATGCACTGCAGCCTTAACAATCTGAAACTACAACAACATACAGCATTAACAGCATTATAAAATATATGACATTAAGAGATAAGAGATAAATGAAGTTATGATGATGATGACTGAGACTGTGGAAATGGACAGAGGAGAAAGAGTGGAGATGATGGTGGATATCTATGAGAGTGCAGATACTGTGAGACATCATGATCAGAGGACAAATACAGAGAGACATCCGCATTTTTTTTCTTGTCATCATGTGAAATTTTTCATCATGGCAGTCCACCCCCCGAAAGCTTTTGTTAAAAATTTCAGTTTACTTTTCACTGAACCTATTAGATACAAGTTTAGTAAATATCTTATATGTAAAATCATATATGTAAATTTATTCAGCATGAATAAAAAAAATTGACCTGTTTGACTGGTTTTGTGTTCCAGGGTAACATATTGTGAACAGAAAATTGCCACAAAATGACATGCAGATAAAGTTTCCAAACTTGATTGTTTGACTGATAAGATTTTACCTATTTCATTACTATGGTATGTAATTTGGCAATTTAGCCTACATCAAAAAACTCACAAATATTTTAAGAAATGACTTATAGGCTTGCATGACGAAACACTTTTCAGATGTGAAGAATGAAGAATATATTTTACTGTGAATCAACTTGTCAGTTTTGTTCAGAAAGCCACATGCATTAAGGTATTGTATACTTCAAATTTGTTGTGAACAAGAAATTAATTGTTCAGAGATCCAAAATTATTGTTTTGCAAGATCTCATTTGAGAATTGAGAAAAAGCGACTGAGAAAAACTGCAAGAGTAAAGTTCACAAGAATTAAGTGTGAAGACTAAGCTTGTGTCTGTCGTCTTCAGGAAGTGGCTCAGTGAAGAACAGAAAGCACAGAGCAGTTGAAGTGTGTTTGTGTCTGCTGTGTGTTCTTCTGCTGACTGCTGTAATGGTGCTCTGTGTGTATTTCACCACTGAGAGAAACCAGTTACTAACCCACATCAATAACCTGACTGAGGAAAGACACCAGATAATAACCAAATATGAGCAGATAAAAAACAAGACTGATGAACTTCAACGTGGCCTTTATGAACAAGGTAATGTGGTCTTCATCTTTATTAAATCATTAAAAATGAATATTATTTCTATCATTCCACTCCAATAAAAATAAGCATTGACTTAATGAATGAATATGAATAATGAATAAAACATTGACCTAACAAAGATAAACTAATATCTAAACTGGTGTATTGACAGATCAGCGCGCTGACAACTTTAAATGGAGTTACTACAACTTTAGTTTTTATTATTTTTCGTCTGAGAAGAAGAGCTGGAGTGACAGCAGACGAGACTGTAAACAGAGAGGAGCAGATCTAGTGATCATAAACAGCCAAGAGGAACGAGTGAGTGAGAAAGAAAAGGATTTTGTGTTTGTTTGTGCACATTGATACATATTTTAGCTAGTGAGAAAAAGGTGTATAACTGTTATTAATTATTATTATTACATACATTATATATATACTGTTCTATCGTAACAGGAGTTTTTGCAGAAGGTTGTTGGTAATAATTATTTTTGGATTGGTCTGAGAATGACAGAGGGAGTGTGGAAATGGATTGATGGAAGCACAATAACAAATGTGTAAGAGATCACTGAATTTAACTGATCTTTAGCCAGAATTTCTCTTCTGTGATATGATATCATACTCATAACTGACTCTACTGGAAATCAAACAGTTTTCTTCATTGTTGTTTCAGGAACTGGAGTTATCGGTACCCATCTTCATATGGTTATTACTGTGCTCTAATGACTTCATCAGGTTGGGAAGATTGGCAATGTGATTTTTTAATTCAATGGATCTGCAAGAGAACAATTTTATTATCACTCATTACATAAAATAAATATGTACATACAGTGAAATAAACCCAACTTGTTTTGATGAGTTATTTTGAAATGAAATATCTTTTTATGATTCATCAGCTTTTTAAATATGCAGCTTAATTGTAAATCCGAGATATGTAAATTAGAGATAAATTGATCCAGTCCATTAAAGTCTCTGGATATTGCTCATGAGAAAGGCTCAGTGTTCTGGTGTCTCATCCTGAAGAAGGTCTTCAGCAGTTTTTGCTCCCCGCTGGTGATATCAAGAGCAATCAAAGCCAGCAGACAGACGGACGGTCACTCATTCTCCTGTGACTCTAGTGATAGATGGATGTGAATGGTGTGAGCAACATCAACTGATCTCTTGAGTAAACTCATGTTTCATTAACACAGTGAAGCACTAAGCTAACGGCCTCTTGAAGAGCAAAACAACAGACTTTAAAGGAGATGAGCCATTTAGTTCACAATAAACTCTCTGACTAATAAACATCACAAAATCACATTCCTATGGGCAGGTCCTGCCTCAGAAGCAAAAGCCAACAGAACGCATTTGATGCAACCCAATCAATCTGTTAATAACACTACAGCATATGCATGTGCTGTCTGTCCACATTTAAATCCAAAGCTGAAATACATCTTTTGAATTTCAATTCTTGCTTTCTTCTAAGTAAGATCAGCTAACCTCAGGGCTCAGCTCTCTGCCCTCTTCATTTATTGTATTGCCACTCTTATGGCAGAGACACTCAGCTCTGATGTGTCTAGTACATGGAGAAATTTCAACTTGCCATTTGGACTGATTGACCTGAATGAAATAACACCATTTCTAGCACAGTCAATTTTCCATAAAATATAAAGCAGCGCAGCTGTTTTAACATTGATAATAATAATAAAAGTTTCTTGAGCAGAAAATCAGCATATTAGAATGGTTTCGGGAAGGATCATGTGACAATGGAGTAATGCAATTCAGCTTTGCAACCACTAGAATAAATAACATTTTAAAATATATTAGCCATGTTATTTTAACCATAAGAGACCATCAGAGGCTTAAAAATATTATCCTCCCAAACCTTCAAATGGTAGTGTACACTACAATGACCTGGGATAAGATGGATAAAATAAAATAAAAATTATTGGATACTTGGGCTTATGTTATGCAATGATATTCATGCATTTTACAGACAAAATATGCAAGATGTTTTGATTAAAATATCCAAAAAACACTAGAAAAATATTTATTTTGTTGACTTGTGTACATTATCCCAAACGTTTCCAAGAATGTTTAAATCCAGAGAAATAAGCAATTTTAACCAGGACATGGAACGCGTCCGTGCATCGCCTATCAATAACATCATACACGCGTTACCCTCGATTTCCGGTTTTATTTAGTAGAAACCGAACGCTAAAGACGCTTTAATATTTTGTGTTTTATTAGACAGGTGAGCAACTGTTTGGAGACAATCATCGACAGAAATCTAATCATTGTTATATAGCTCAACACAGTTAGTCTTATTGTTTAAATCTCGTTTTCTTGATTTACCGCGAGTACCATGTTTTACCATGCCTAATATAGATCTAGCTTACTGCAGTGTGCAACAAGTGTCTCATAGGAGCCGCTGAGCGAACGCACAGAGTAGCATTACAACAACTTTCAACACACTCAAATAATGTATCTAATATGATCAAACAGCGCTGTGTTACCCCACATATGCATGACCGGAAAAAGTGGAAAGTGCTTATCTGTGGCATGATAAAAAAAAGTCATCAAGCTACGCCTTCATTTTGAATAAGTAACCTCTAGCAGCGAAAAATTACATATTATGGCATTAAGTGTCCAGATACTTTCTGGGCTCTCTGTACATCACTAGCTTGTACATATCTGGACTTTAGGCATTTGTATTGCAGCACTTCCTGTTTTTGCTGTATACATTCCTAACTAGAAGTCATTTTGGATAAAATGCCTTTTGGATAAATGAAAATACATGTAAATGTTCTTAATGGCCACAGACTGTTCCTAATGGGCACAAACTGCCACACCCTTATGATTGCTTGCATGAATATTCATTACAACACAGTTTGGAACATTCTTAAGTATTTATATGGGCTATTGATACTGTAGCACAGCTAAAGCTTTAGCAGATGCTTGCTCAATGAAGCTTTGTTTTGATTGCCACCGCCCAGGTCAGTCGTGAACATATAGGAAAAGAGGTGAGCTAGTTCCAAAAACACACTCTGGCGTCTTGTCCAAAAGTTGTACATCAAGACAGTGGGGCTCATTTCATTACACAATGGTACAAAAGTGGACAATGTGTTATTCTTGACTAATGAATCCAATGAAAAACTCCCCCCTTAAGGTGCGGTCACATTAGCAAAATTTCAGCGAAATTTTGCGTGCAAGGATAGGACGATTATCTTGTCAGTGTAGCAATGTTTATAGCAAAGCTCACACAGAAGTCGCTTTCAAACCAATCAGCTTTCTGTGCATGTGACCACCTTGCACATGTGAAATTTACGTGGGGTACTTTTTCCACCCCTCAAGTGAAACGCGCACAATGGTAAATAAAGGATCCTTAAAGGTGTGGCCACACAGTGAAATTTCATAGCAAAAAGGTCAACTGTCTATTGTCAATAATGTCCTCTAAACGCACACACACTCCTATTGGTATATGATCTACGAGCAATGGTAAATGTGACCTCACCTTTAGAGAAAAAGGGAAAGACCCAGTCAAGACAGAAATCATTATAAATCAAGGCAACATAGCAGGTCAGGCAAAAAATAACTCTTGAGGAAACGTGTGTGACTTTACGGGACCAGAACAATGGGACGAGGGAGGGCGGCTCAAATATGGCTACAGTAGAGGGAAACTAGCAATGACCCCCAAGGAGCTTGTGGAAGACTCGTGGCTTCCTGTCCTGGTTCATGCCTCCCGCACTCCCTGCAGTGTGACGGGGTGGGGGGCTCTAGTGCACAGGATAGGGGTCGCAGGGTGAGAGAAGGTTGAGGGAAAGGTTCCTGGCCGGGGAAATCCTGTCTTTCAACACCATCACATCGTGGTTCAGGACCCTCACTGTGTCTTCTGGTCCCTTAGGGACTGTTAGCTCAAAATTGCAGATCTGCCGATTGTCTGACAGAGCAGGCCACACTTCCTCAGCGCTTTATGATTGAACCCGAGGTCACGGAGAGCGTATGCCAGGAGTTTTCAAATTGCAGAAGCAGGCCAAAGATCATCAACACCTTCAGCATGAGCGGCGTCTTCGGACACCTGAGGTTCTTCCTGCACGAGAAGCGATACTAAAGACTGAATATAGTGGGTTGTACAGACATGTCGGCGGTATGCATGATGCGATCGCACCGGATCTATGGGTGTGAGACCAGGAGGGCTCATCCTCCCTGATGCACAAAGCATCCCTTCATGAGCAGCTCTATTCTCTCCTTTGTGAGCGCTGGTTTTAGGGCAGTCTCAAGCTCTCGCTCTCTCAGGCCTGACACTGGAGCTAAATGACTTCCCTGTCATCAGCTGAGCCCACAGCCGGATCAGCTGCAGGCATTCTGGCGAGCCGAGCTGACAGCTCTCTCCTCATCACAGAGGCTCACAGAGGCGCATCTTAAATGGTATGCAGTAAATCAAATGAGGCTGAGCGACATTATACCGCCTTAATGGGAAAACATTACCTGTCTGTCAAAACAAGAATGCAACCTTGTCTAAAAACAATGACAAACTGATATGCAAAAAGTGTGTGTCCTGGTAAACCCTACGTAATGTCCCCTACAAAGATAACACTATCCAATGATTTTTTTTAAACAAACATTTTTGAAAATTTAAAAATGCTGAAAGTTTCTGTGATGGGTAGTACAAGGCTAGTGTAAGGGGATATAATATACAGTTTGTACAGTATAACAATCATGTCTATGGAAAGTCCCAATAAAGCATGAAAACACAATGTGTGTGTGCCTGGTATTCCCTACATTTTGGGGACCAAATGTCCCCACAAAGATAGTAAGTAATGCCTGTAAATTTTGGCCTTGTGGGGACCCCCACATCCTACTATATTAAGTGTTATGGGGCAGGGTTAGGAGATAGACTATACAGTTTGGACAGTTTAAAAATCATTACGTCTGTGGGAAGACCCCACAAAACATGAAAACCAGTGTGTGTGTGTGAGTGAGTTAGATATATATAGTGGGCATGAACCATGTTATTGGGGGTCCATGAAAATACTTCAAAAGAGTTTGTGGACTGATATTTATTTTTAATTGCAAAAATATATAAATAAATAAATATTGATTAAAACAATCCATACTTTTATTCAAAATGACAGAAATTACTTATTTTTTTGTTACAATTTTTTCTTCTTCAAATAACTGCTGTTCTTTTGAACTATTAATCAAATTCATTCATTCACCCATTCATCCATCCATTCATTTCTATTAATCAAAATATCCTGAAAAAAAGTATCACGATTTCCACAAAAATATAAAGAGAAATGTTTCTTGAGCAAATCAATTCAAATAAATTACAATGAGTGATGATGCAGAAAATTAAGCTTTGATCACAGGAATAAATTATATTTTAAAATATATTACAACAGAAATCAGTTATTATTAACTGTTTTCACTGTATTTTGATCAAACGAATGCAGGCTTGGTGAGCACAAGAAACTTCTTAAATGTAAAAAAGACGAGTCAGAATAGGTTGACAATCCCTAAAGGACCAAAAGAGCAGTCAAACAATCGGGCTTGTTCTTTGAAACAAGAACTGAACAGTTCAGAAAAGACCCGCTATAAAATGTCCTTTTGCTGCCTTTTAACAGTTGGATATAGGGCTACTGTTGGTGTAAAACATCTCTTGCCTGCAAAAACAACTAGATGCCACACACAGACACACACACACACACACACACACACACACACACACACACACACACACACACACACACACACACACACACACACACACACACACACTTCTTCCAGACAGGTGTAAGAACAACAGCAACATGCATCATTATATCAGTCCACTGACAAGAACAACTGCTTAATTTAGATCTAAATGCTTCTCTTTTTATGGCATTTTTAGAACTTCATAAATCTGACTTAGAAATATATATCATTCCAGAAATAGCTATTAGACCCCCTGTTGAACAAATTGGTTTATAAACTGGTACTAACTCTGCTTTTGGATCATGGTATTTATTAGGTGTATGTTGTATTGGTCCAAGATTGGTCATTAACCAGCTACCATGTTCCAAAAACCATCCTGACCACTTTGAGATCGTAAGACCAGAATGTAGCTAGTTTGTTGTAGTTTTTTGCAGGATATAGGCCAACCATTTTGGACTAGTTAGAAAATGCTGTCATTATTTACTCACCCATACGGAAAATAAGGTCATTTGAAAAATCTATCTTTTTTGTCCATACAATTAAAGTCAATGGTGTCCAGTGTTGTTCAGACCACAGCAACATTCAGGATTCGTCAGGTTTAGAAAGACATGAGGCTGAGTAAATGGTATAGCCTAATTGTCATTGTTGGTGAACTATCCCCTTAAACGTTTTAATTTGGTAAGAAAATACAGATGTAAATATAATTAAGTGTCTACATTTCAAAACAAGAATGAATTTACCGTCCCTATTCTCAGTGATTCAATATTATAGTTTGTGAAAACTTCCCGCCACTTTAGTCTTCCACCCCTGACACTTGAAGGAAGTGAGGGATTGATGACAGTCAATATGTTATGAGCCAGCGCCACCTGCTGGTTTACCTAAAATGTACAAATAGAGCTCAAACCTGTTTAATGGGTGGAGAGATAGGGTTAGGGTGTGGTTAGGGGATGCAGCTCCAACCATCATGCCCACAATAGGGCAAGAGAGGGGGAGCTGGAGCTCCAGATAGGGGAGGCTGGAGAAGAAGCCTCTCAAAATGTATGGCATGCCGGTAAACTATTGAAATGAAGGGAGTTTGTAAGCTTTCTCTGCCCGTTTTTAGACATATTTATACTTTCTCTACTCTTCCCCAGTATTATTGCTGTTTTATTAATATGAATGACAGCTGCTGGTCTATCGGCCGCATTCAAGTTATTATTACTCTGATCATGTCAGTTTTAAGCCTGTTTTTACTTTTACTTGACCATCTTTACTCTTTCTGGGCCCCCCTTTTGATTTGAAGAAAACGTTGATCAACTGTTTATCAACTTAACATTTAGGCTACCAACGGAGTCCTCACTTTTAAAATATATTTATTCGTTCTGAGTCAGTTTAATCGATGTTGATAACTGGTGTGACGTCATCTGCCCTGCTCTATGCTTCCCCCAGTGGGCGAACTTGGAACTACATGTTCACTTCACAGTGCTGCACAGCAGTTGGACACTCTTGAACAAATGTGATGACCTTTAGTTTTATATCATCTTGTGTTTAGATTAATCGCTTTGTAGTCTTTTAGGTTAATGGGAGCATAAACAAAAGAATGCTGTGTAAATAATTATATAGGCCCTATAGTTTTATTTTTATGTAATTAAGTTAGAGTTAGAGATAATAAACCCAATGGCCTAATTTTCTAGTAAATATTTTTTTTCACCACTATTAATTAGGGTGTTTTGCATCAAGTCACAGTAAGCATAAAGGTGTTTACGATTCTCTCATTCCTCCAAACATAGGCTAAATGTTATCACACGTCACAAGATAATGATGTAACAGATCTGCGATAACAAAACACTGCCACATTCCTAATAGAAATGAACACAGTGGTCTGTTTGTTAGATTATTTTTCTTAGAATAACAATAAGCTAAGATAATGTAAATGACAGCTCACCTCAACCAATCAGCGTCCAGAAGAGAGACTTCCTGAGGAGGCAAGCCTGAACAAGTGAAACTAAAACCAGCTGAGAGAATGTTTTCTTGTCATGGAATTCATATATGTTTTCACCTCACGAGGAGGGGAAACTCCATTTCACAATCATGTTCCCAATTTAGGAAATTCGACTGGTGAACAAACAAACCAAACCAATTTATATGCCTATGAATGTATGAATGTTCATCTGAACATCTACATTACTTTTTGACACTTGAAACAGTTTTTAGGTTGTGCCTGGGAACATTAACAATCTGACATTTTATTTGTTATATATCAAAGTTTTAGCGTCTATTTGTTAATGATGGATATTTTTAGATTTGTGGAGTAAAAATATATTGTTATTTTGAAGAAAGAAGATAAAATAAGATCAATTCATTAAGTGATATTATTTTGAGTTTGATGTCATTTTTGATATTCATTATAACCAAATTGAGGGTTGAATTCAGTGTTATAACATCTTACATTAAAAAAAAGCAATATGTATAATATTCATATTATTAAGTCATAGAATAAATGTATTTTAGAAGAATATGTGTGGTATTCTGCATGCTTTGCCATTAGTTATTCAATTATTCAACTAAATAGTCAAAACACATCTTATATATATATAATAAGAATGATATCAAAAGTCATATTCTGTAAAAGCTAGTTAGATGGTATCTTTTCAAAATTTTACATTTTGTGCTATGACATCTAAATTATAAAATATTTCAATTTATTTCCCTTACTAATAGCCTACATTAAGCGAAATCATCCTGTATGCAACATAATAAACTTGGTTACAATTTCAAATTAGGCTAAACAATTTAACGTGGTTCTTAAACTGGGCATCTTCCCCATTTTATAGTCTAATCTATATAAGGTCATGTTATTGTGTTATTGCGGTTCAGTGGTGATTTCTACAAAAAAAAAACAATTTAGCTGTTATCGTTCTCACAATGTACAGAGTGTACAGTAGCTACTGCTTATGTAAGTGCATAAGGTGGTCATTTTATTAGTTCAATGGCCAGTCCTCCTCTGATTAAGAACAGGTAGACGCCTAGTTCATACGGAAATTGGACATATTCAAATACTACGTCAACTGGAATTCCTGGTCACGTTGTTTACAGCGTCACCGGCTATTTAAGCTCAGTAGCTTCTAACAATAATTCAGAGAAGTGTGATAGATCACCGCAGTCAGCCGATTTTGAAGGAACTAGCGCGTGTTAATTCATCCGGACTCTGAACACACCGGTGAAACAAAACTGTCACGATCTGAAATGGCGAAGAAAGGTAAAACTATTTAACTGACCTGTTTAAAATAAGTGTTATTTTAAAAATGTATAGCCTGTGTTATAATAACAACTTGAAACGTAACGAGTTTCGGTTATTCCCCACACAGAGCAAGCCGCTGTTGTCGAGTGCGCGCAGCAGTTGCGCAAAATCGGAGATCTTTTAGACTGGAAATACAAGTTACTGGAGCTCATAATCGCACTCCAGAAAATGCAGAACGACAGAAAAAGCTGAAAAAAGAAATAATCTGAACCAACGTACACCTGACATCTGAAGAGGATTCATTTCTGAAGACGAGGTGCGTCGTCTTCCAAAAACAACAACAAAAAAGCTGGAAAGGAATGGCCTTCCGAGACGAAGACGTGGATAGGATGGCCCTTGAGGACATCGAAACACCGTGGGCCATTTCTGTGCTATTCTGAGACCATGTTTGTCTCTTGACTGCTTCTTTGAGGGGGTTTGAACTTGGAGTTTTAATTCATCGGGTCGAATTGCAGAGCTCGTTTACAACTGGACTTCTTTTTCTAACAATTCTGAATTTAGTAAACACTAGGCTACTCAATGATGGTGGAGAGATACAAGGAGAGATGGTGCGAAATGGATGCTCTTATTTATAGCCTACATTTGCTTTTAGGCCTAGTCTAATGATAATGAAGTGTTGCCTATTTCATATGGGAAATGACTTCACTTATCCATGAAAAATTACCTCGAGATCCTGCCTGATATTTTAAAACCAATGCAGAAAGTGTCCAGATACTTTTTAGGAAGCACTGTACATTTTATTATGAGGACCTGCAATTGTATTTATCTTATTTTTTTGTTGAATAATTCCCACGCAATTTTTTTTAAAGAAATTCAAATCTTTTTAAAGCACTTAATTGTTACATCTCACACATTTAGATATTTTAATGATATAGGCTATTTGTAATTAAAATCTATAATAATTGAGGTAACATGACATAACTTATCATGTGACAGCAATAAAAATCTACCTAGCCTACTATAAGCAACTTCCTGTATAAGCAATTAAAATATTTCATGCTGTTTTCTGAAACTGACTATAAAATAAACTGCTTGCATGTGTGAAATTGATCCCTTGCATTGTGATTTTTGCGATTTTGAAATATTTCATGGGAAAATTTAACTTTTATGAGGTAATGAATTTATGCTATCAAATCGATTAATCGCTTCTAACATAAAAGTTTGTTTACAAAATAGGCCTATATGTTTGAAATTTAGACAATTATATTTACATCATGTTTATTATAATATTTATAGGCTATATCATATATACGTCTGTGTGTGTGCATGTATGTGTATATATAGGCCTATACACACATATGAATAAATATGTGTGCATGTCTGTGTATATATAGGCATACATATACACATACACTACCAGTCAAAAATTTGGACACACTTTCCCATTCTCTTTGATGGGAAAGTGTGTCTACATTTTTGACTGGTAGTGTATATGTGTAAATATTTGTGTGTGTATACAGTATATATACACACACACAGACATAAATACAGGTCCTTCTAAAAAAATTAGCATATTGTGATAAAAGTTCATTATTTTCCATAATGTAATGATAAAAATTAAACTTTCATATATTTTAGATTCATTGCACACCAACTGAAATATTTCAGGTCTTTTATTGTTTTAATACTGATGATTTTGGCATACAGCTCATGAAAACCCTCAAAAAATTAGCATATCATGAAAAGGTTCTCTAAACGAGCTATTAACCTAATCATCTGAATCAACTAATTAACTCTAAACTATAAACTGACACCCTCAAGCGAAAGGGTAAGACACAGAAAGAAATTTCTGAACGAATAGGCTGTTCCCAGAGTGCTGTATCAAGGCACCTCAGTGGGAAGTCTGTGGGAAGGAAAAAGTGTGGCAAAAAGCGCTGCACTGCGAAAAGACGTGACCGGACCCTAAGGAAGATTGTGGAGAAGGACCGATTCCAGACCTTGAGGGACCTGCGGAAGCAGTGGACTGAGTCTGGAGTAGAAACATCCAGAGCCACCGTGCACAGGCGTGTGCAGGAAATGGGCTACAGGTGCCGCATTCCCCAGGTCAAGCCACTTTTGAACCAGAAACAGCGGCAGAAGCGCCTGACCTGGGCTACAGAGAAGCAGCACTGGACTGTTGCTCAAATTTTGCATGTCATTCGGAAATCAAGGTGCCAGAGTCTGGAGGAAGACTGGGGAGAAGGAAATGCCAAAATGCCTGAAGTCCAGTGTCAAGTCCCACAGTCAGTGATGGTCTAGGTGCCATGTCAGGTGCTGGTGTTGGTCCACTGGGTTTTATCAAGGGCAGGGTCAATGCAGCTAGCTATCAGGAGATTTTGGAGCACTTCATGCTCCAAGATTTCGTTTTTCAGCACGACCTGGCACCTGCTCACAGTGCCAAAACCACTGGTAAATGGTTTACTGACCATGGTATTACTGTGCTCAACTGGCCTGCCAACTCTCCTGACCTGAACCCCATAGAGAATCTGTGGGATATTGTGAAGAGAAAGTTGAACATACTGAACATAATTATTTGAAGGTTGACTTTTTTTTTGTATTAAAAACACTTTTCTTTTATTGGTTGGATTAAATATGCTATTTTTTTGAGAATTTGGGGTTTTCATGAGCTAAATGCCAAAATCATCAGTATTAAAACAATAAAAAACCTGAAATATTTCAGTTGGTGTGCAATGAATCTAAAATATATGAAAGTTTCGTTTATCATTACATTATGGAAAATAATGAACTTTTATCACAATATGCTAATTTTTTTAGAAGGACCTGTATAATATACACACATATATTATGTAAACACAAAGTTTTATGTTAGATGCGATTAATGGATTTGACAGCATATGATGTAAACTGTAAGCGCTACCCCTTAACAAGAGTCACTGGGGAGTATAGCAAATCTTACAAAAACATACAAATGACATCATACAAATTCATATAAAGTCACCAATTTGCCAATATTTAAGACTTACAAAATGCCATGAGATTGTGTTTGCAACTTGTATGAGCCATTTTTAAAGTGAAACAAATATATACAGAGCAACGAGCAAGTAAAGTCTGCTCATGAACAAATTACTCTTAGAAGTCGGCCATTTATAGCGAATCAAGAACATACAACATACACACAAGCCAGTGTGTTTCCTGAAGACAACGATGGTTACCAATACAATTGAATGGAATAGTTGTCTTACAATGCTTTTGGGAAAGGCACCCTAGAGTAGTGCCATAACAAACAAATGACTTTTATGGACCGGTTCTTTTCAGTGAATCAAAAAAAAAATTGAGCATGACCAGTGTTTGATTTCATTTGATCCCCGAAAGACTGAACCATCAGAGCAGTTTCTGAATCAACATTCATTCTGAACTGGTCGAACTTGTTCAATCTTGTCTGAAATGCATGATGCGTTTGGAGGAAATAACCTTTACAGTCAATGGAAAAAACATAGGCTATACTGCAGTGCTTTTCCTTCTAGCATGAGCATTCATTAGGTTATGGTCTCCTCGTGTGCTCGGGTGTGAATCATCATGGCATGGTAATCCCCTGTACATGTTCTCAGTGCATTCTACATACAATAGACAAGATTTGCAGGGTTTCCACTCATCTCGGAAAACCATAAAAACCTGGAAGATTTTTGACAAATTTTCCAGTCCTGGAAAACACATGGAATAAACAATTATATCCTATATTTATCCTGATTTAATGTTGAAAACTATATATCATTTGAAAGCTTACGAACTCGAGATTCATCCTGTGAACTCGGTTTTGAAATCGGACCTTGCATTACAATGGAAACAGTACTCTAAATTCTTATAGCGGGCTCCTCCCCTAGTGGGGTTTTTTATATTACAACATTATTTTAACTATTTTATAATAAAAACTTTTTTAATCTTGACAAAACACATATCGTCGGAAATTTCTGAGTCTCACGGTTCTATATCTGACAACGGTTTTGTGATATTTGGAAAAAAAAAATAAAGATTTGTTACATGAGATTTTATAAAAAAATCTATGGAATTTCAATGACACCCGGTGGCTATTTGTGGTACAGCGCCTAAACAAAATCTCATGGGAACTTCAGTTTTTGTGATATCAACTTAAAATTTGAAACACAAATTGGTTAGAAATATGGCTTTAATTTGATACTAATTTTAGTGTACACAGAATTTTGTAACATATATATTTTATATAAAAAATATTAAATATTTAGTACAATAAATTTGATTTTCAGTAAATTTAAACTTCCATAACTTTTTCATATTTTTATTTTTTGAAGTGATTTCACCTAAACAATAATCTGCTGACTGTCTTCTTTCAAATGAGACCAGACTTATGCCTATACTCCAAATCATTCTTGAATTGCAACCATTTAAGTTTGGATAGTGCATTTCATGTATATTTTCAAAAATGGGGGTGACAGTTAACTGGTTAAGACTTACAAACTGCCATGAGATTGTGGTTGCAACTTGTATGAGCCATTTTTAAAGTGAAACAAATATATACAGAGCAACGAGCAAGTAAAGTCTGCTCATGAACAAATTACTCTTAGAAGTCGGCCATTTATAGCGAATCAAGAACATACAACATGGCCAGTGTGTTTCCTGAAGACAACGATGGTTACAATGAAATTGAATGGAATAGTTGTCTTACAATGCTTTTGGGAAAGGCACCCTAGAGTAGTGCCATAACAAACAAATGACTTTTATGGACCGGTTCTTTTCAGTGAATCAAAAAAAAATTGAGCATGACCAGTGTTTGATTTCATTTGATCCCCGAAAGACTGAACCATCAGAGCAGTTTCTGAATCAACATTCATTCTGAACTGGTCGAACTTGTTCAATCTTGTCTGAAATGCATGATGCGTTTGGAGGAAATAACCTTTACAGTCAATGGAAAAAGCATAGGCTATACTGCAGTGCTTTTCCTTCTAGCATGAGCATTCATTAGGTTATGGTCTCCTCGTGTGCTCGGGTGTGAATCATCATGGCATGGTAATCCCCTGTACATGTTCTCAGTGCATTCTACATACAATAGACAAGATTTGCATGGTTTCCACTCATCTCGGAAAACCATAAAAACCTGGAAGATTTATGACAAATTTTCCAGTCCTGGAAAACACATGGAAAATTTGAGAAAATGTAAGATGTCCTAAAAAATCTTGTTGTTGTCCTAGAAAAGTATTTTTTAAAAACGTATTTTTCTTTAGCCGACTAAAAAGAGTTTATCACTGGCCCAAACAATTGAGACGTGAGAGTAGAATTTCAAATGATGTTGTTTAGTGTTTAGTTTCCACTTGCAGTAGTTAGCTAAACTGCTCAAATGTATGCAGTGATGCAGTGGTAACTTGTAAGCAGCAACCTAATCATATAATTTTGATATAAACTGGCAATTGCGTGTATTAAATTAAGAATTGTGTGGTAGGAAACTCCTAATTGTGTTATGAATTCAGAATTGCGTGATAAAAAAACTAAATTGTGTTATAGTCAGAATTGTGTAATACAAACTCTCAATTGTGTTTTAAACTCAGAATAGCATGACATAAACTTGCAATTGTGTGTATTAAAGAATTGCGTGGTAGAAAACTTGCAATTGCGTTATAAAGTCAGCGTGGTAGAAAACTCACAATTGTTATAAAGTCAGAATTGCGATATAAATTTGCAATAGTTAAAAAGTCAGAATTGTGCGATACAAACTCTCAATTGTGTTATGAAGTCAAAATTGCGTGATTTAAATTCGCAATTGCGTTATAAAGTCAGAATTGTGTGATACAAACTGTCAATTGTTCTAAAGTCAGAATTGTGTAATACAAACTCTCAATTGTTATTAAGTCAGAATTGCGTGGTACAAACTCTCAATTGTTATAAAGTCAGAATTGCGTGGTACAAACTCTCAATTGTTATAAAGTCAGAATTGTGTGATACAAACTCTCAATTGTTATAAAGTCAGAATTGCGTGATACAAACTCTCAATTGCTTTAAAGTCAAAATAGTGAGATATAAACTCACAATTGTGTTATGAAGTTGGATTTGCGTAATATAAACTCGCAATTGCGTTAAAAATTCAGAATTGTGTGACAAACTCTCAATTGCGTAAGTCAGAATTGCGTGATATAAACTCGCAATTGCGTTAAAAAGTCAGAAATTTGTGATATAAACTCGCAAATGTTATAAAGTCAGAATTGCCTAGTAGTACAAACTCTCAATTGTTATAAAATCAGAATTGCGTGATACAAACTCTCAATTGCATTATAAACTCAGAATTGCGAGATATAAAGTCACAATTGTTATAAAGTCAGAATTGCGTGATATAAACTTGCAATTGCGTTAAAAATTCAGAATTGCATAATACAAACTCTCAGTTGCGTAATAAAGTCAGAATTGCATGATATAAATTCGCAATTGCGTTATAAAGTCAGAATTCTGTGATATAAACTCACAATTGTTATAAAATCAGAATAGTGTGATATAAACTTGCAAATGTGTGGTTAAGTCAGAATTGCGTGGTATAAACTCAAAATTGCATAATATAAACTCAATTGTGTGTTGCAAAGTCAGAATTGTGAGATATAAATCTCAAATGCCTTTTTTCGCAATCGCACAACAGAGTTTATATCTTGCAATTCAGACTTCTTTTGTGGTCTATAAACTCACAATTGCAAGTTATAAAGTCCAATTCTAAGGAAAAAAGACTGACTGATTTTTTTTAAAGAATTGCGAGTTTATATCACAATTACATAAACTCTCAATTGCGAGGAAAAGTCAGATTAGATTTTCTTTTTATTCTGTGGCGTAAACAAGCTTCCATAGTCATAATGTATAAATAAGAGCTCATATTAAAAACTGTTTTTATAGTTAAGTCATGGCAATAAAATGTAAACCTTTTAAAGATTTAGAGAGAGCAATATTTGGCATGATCCCTGTCTTTTATTCCCGCCTGAGTAAAATTGAAAATGTCCTGGAAAATGGTCGCTGAAAAAGAGTGGGAACCCTGATTTGACTGCATCATTACAACAGAACCATACAATCACATAACTTAAAGAATGAGGACAGCTAATAGTCATATCCCTTCCAGGCACTTAAAGATATTTCTTTATTATATGATAAAAAGCAGATGAACAAATCAGGGAGTCCATTTCACACCATCTCTACTTTTACAGCTCATTAAGTATTTTTTTTACTAACAGAGAATGCACATGTCAAACACCTGCTTTCTTACAGAGGAAGGGCATATCCCTACCCAATTCTTTACCAGTCCAAACAACATGACAATCGAGACTGAAAAACAGCTAAAGGAAGGAAAGAAATAAAAATGATTAAAAACATAGTATAAAAATTGGAAATATAGCAAGAGGAGAGATTATGACATGAACAAAACCATACATATGAGACGAGACAGCTACATGTATGCAGTGTTCACTATGGACAGGGCTCGGGAATGAAAGCCTTCCTTGATGTTGGGCTCTGCTAGTGTTTGACTGGCCATTCGCATGAAATGGATGGAAGTTATGAGGCAAACCCAATGTTTGACTTACGATACATAAGCTCAATGCTTCCTTGACCTGTTTGTGGTGTATTACTTTGTAAGTTCGAATATAGATGGGAATCTTGGGCTGGATAGATGAACTGGATTTACTGATCAGCTAAACAAAAAGGCTGAGAGTTATATAACAAGCACTATCAGGTTTTAGTCACTTTATACACAGGCCGATGAGAGTCGCCAGCAAATGTCTGAATTAAAACCAGTAATATTAGCACACATTTGAACATTTTATTCTTCGAGCATTCAGAAAGAGTGGATTTCTGGAAAGAAGACTTACAAGGAAGCAGGGTCATAATATCTTTAAAGCACCAGAGAAAAACTGATGCTTGCATTTCAGTCTTTTTAAATGTGAAATTGTTTATTTTCTGTTAATTCAAGACCCAGGTATCAGAAGCTCAGGAACATTTCCTGCTGAATATGGAAAAGCAAAGGAAATGTGGACCTTTTCATGTAACAATGACAAGGACCATCAATCCCGTGTATTCGGAAGTATTAACTCCTTATTTCGAAGATACATGGAGATAGAGATTACTGTAGAATTATACCAGGATCTGGATTAAGATTAGAGTCATGGCCTAGTTAAGTACAGGGACCCTTGACAAAACACCTCCTTCAATGCGCTCATTTTTCCATTCTTACATGAACTTTATGATCTAAATGCATGAACTACAAGAAGCCTCACAGTGAATTGCAATCATGTAGCAACTATTGGCCATTAGACGTAGACAGGGCAACACCTTTGTGAAGGTCAGAGTCAGATCTGTGACAATGAGAAAAAGCCGTCCCTTTCCAAGTGTCATCATCATCTCCTTCAAAAATTGTATTTCCATCATCACCATCACCATCATTAGTCCGAATCAACCAAGCTTGGGGCCAGTGGTCTGAGTCCAATGCCATGAGTACAAATTTGAGTCCCTTTCTCTCTACACTGGAGGTTCATTTGGTGAAAGCGGCCACCACCGCCCACAGCAGCTCATTGGCGCCTGACTTGGCAGCCTCTGCCTCTGGCTCGAGATCCAGAAGCAGTCGCACCCTCTTCATGGCCAGATCGTACTGGTCGTCCAGCAGAGGAGCGAAGGCGTTCTCTAGAACATCAGAGGAATGTGCCAGGAACAGCAGCGCCAGCAGACGCTTATCCATCCTTTGGGGCTCGTTGACCCATTTCTCCAGGACGGCCTCCTGGACTTTGCGCACCAGCCGCTGCTTGATGGTGTTGTTGGTGAGCGGGTGGGTGGTCATGTCGAAAAGCAGGAAGTTTTGCTTCTCCGTGGTGAGTACGCCCTTCTCCACCAAGTTCTTAGCCAAACGCTCTCGGACATTTCGCAACTGGTAATGCAGCTTCAACGGATTCCAAGTTTCACCTACAGAATGTAAAGGGCCTTTGAAATTGACTAGAAGAACTGGAATGATCCATGTCTAGTGATGTTTAAAGCATATATGAAATCAAGCACACAATCTAATTGGGAATATAAAGCTTAAAGTCAGCATGACAAAAAATTGCCCACTATATCAGAAAATTTATCTGAAGCAATCTTTTTTTTTGGATGATGCCACAAATCTCTTATTTTTCCCAACACCTCCCACCACCGGGCTTCATTCTATTATGTACCACCTATTATGTAACTTTTGATGATCCGATTAATTCCCAGCACTTAGGGATTCTCACAATTAACCAGTTAACCATTGACCGCCATGAAGAGTTTTGACCGATTAATCCTATCGATTAAATGGATTAAGTCATTTTTCAAGATATTTTGAAAATATTTGCTGCATGGTTAAAAATATGCCACACATATAAAATCAAGCTTTTGAGAGACTTACAACAAGTCACGTATGTCGCATTTAAGGCCTAAATAAAGTGAAATGTTTACAATCATTATAAACATATATTTATTCCTTTTACATATATCAATTTTATTGTATTTTTCCTCTGTTCACAGAAGCGCTGCAGGTGTGTGATGTGACGATGAATCCTCATGTTCAGTTGTTTATTCTGCTATTTGCGCATGTATAACTAAACCCCTGGAAAACAAATTTAGTTATTTTTTATGGGTCACAGACACTTATCCATTCTAATTTAATTTAACAATCTTATAGCTTAATGGTTGGTTAACGAGTTTCGGTTGTAGGTTGGGGGAAAAAAACACCCCTAACCGCTCTACATTATTATAATTGTTTTTGTTTGTTAAATATTTAATTTCACTCCGAAATGAATCAGATTACAGAAGTAACATGGGTTGCGAACAATGTTTCACACGGACTTAAAGGCAAAACATTTAAATTGTGCCATCATTTACACATTGATCCTAAAGTCAGTGCTCAGTGGGGCTTGAAACAACACTGAATATCATTGACTTTCATTGTATGGACAAAAAAATAAAAAGTACTTGTACAGGTGTCAAATATACTCACAACTCACCACTTAACAACTCAACCCAGCTCTGGACTGTCTCCGGAGGTTGAGTCTCTTTAATATGTTTCAATGCCTCATCCAGCAACATGTCTCCAGTGGGGGCATCGGATTTACACAACACCTGGTGAACAATCAAATATAAAGAGTCGAGATAGAGTGTAAAAATTGCATTTTAAAAAGCCTCAAAATTACACACACCTTTCTGGTCAGAAGGCTTTTCCTCCTCATTCCAGATGCCTCCAGTTGCAGGCGTCCTCTTATGGCCAGCTCAATAAGCATACACCCTCTCAGACCAGACGATATGCAATCATTCCAGAATGACGTGTAACCCTAGGCAAGACAGAAGTTAATCGATTATTATTCTAAGAATAACATGAAAATACATGCTTCCATAAACAGGTGGCTAACAGTTAAAACTACTTAAATGTTAAAACAAATGCCCTATATGGTCCTTTTATTTCTTTTGTATGACATCAACAAGATTGACCTAACTATTTTGTTTTGCAATTGTTATAAGCAGGGAAGTTATAAAGAGTTACACAATTTACATTTACGACAGAACACTATGCCTTTTAGCCATATTTAGCTACAAAAGCACGACTGTGACCCTCTTATCAGTCTAAATGGTGAAGGTCTACAGGAACAGCTGTTCTTAAAACACTTAATCTGGGTCATATAACAGGATTTATCTAGTCCTCGTGTTAACTATCTTCTTCCTGGCGACCATTTGACTAACAAAGCCACACAAGTCAAACCTCTCGATCCTTCAGTCCGAGCAGTAACACCTCTTCCATCAAAGTCAGTCGTGTTTCTTTGGAGTCTCCCTTGTCTTCGTCCTCCTCTTCTCCGCGACGGGACTCATACTCATCGTCCTCTCCGGGGCTTTTCTCCTTATCCGCGGCGTTACGCGAGGCCTCGGTCCGTCTCTGCACCAGGCCCGAGCTTCTCTGCGTTAGCGAAGTCATTATTTGCACAAGCCTGAAAACACCAATGTGTTTAACAGTCTTTTAATTGTACATCCGACAGATTATGTCTATATTCACGCTGTTCCGTGCCCCTATAACTGTTTCATCAATATACTTTGTGTTGACGTGGATGTTTACATGCATCCGGGACGTTCCACCTCTTCTACTCTTATTTCCTTATTCAATATGGCGGACGTTGATGACGCAAAGACGCATGTAATGTGACGTCTAAGCGAACGTTTGCGCGAAACCGCCCGCGGATCCTATTTCTGTGGGTGACAAATTGATTTATAGAATGGATATGCTTTAAATGACGACGCGCTGTTGTCTTCTTGATTTTTATAAAATATAAATAAAGTGATCTTTATTAAATAGTTTCCTCTGTGCTGTGTTAAAATAGGGGAGAGCAGGGCACAAACTGACACTTTTAAACTTTCTCAGTTTGTGTAAATCCACTTGGGTTTCAGAGTATTTATTTTTCCCCACATTAATTTTCCACACGTCTAGTGCAATTATGTGGCTTTGTTTCATTAAGACAGTGTATACTTGTTTCTTTATTTACCCTGAGAGAATGGAAGTGAAATGTGACAACATGCCCCATAAGTGGTACATTGTAACATAAGTGTCACATTGTAGTAATATATGACAGCAGAAAATGGTATCTAATAAAAAACTAAAATATTAAAGAAAAACTAAAATAATTAGTCAATACAATACAATTATTAACCTTTTCATATAAAATAATGGCATTTTTAATCATTAAAATAAACTAATATTCCAAACACCACAAAACACAGCTATATACATGGCTCAAACATAAAAATAATTTAATTATTTCTGAATATTGACTCCCTCTCTTTATTCACCTCTTTATCATGTTTTTTTTTTTTTCAAATAGAATTGATAAAAGTTAGGGTTATTTTTGGGAAAACTAACGTTCATCTACGTTCTCTTCTTTCTTTACCCAAAAATCCAGAACATTGCAGCAATGTTTTTTTAGTGACAACCTAAAGAGAACCTATGCAGAACGTTGTCTAATGGTTATTTTTAGGCTTCATTTTCATATTTAACGTTGAAAGTTGCATGTGTGTTTTCTTTTTCTGTGACGACGTGATCATTTTATAGGCTACACGACTAGGCCTATATATGATTTAATATGTTTTAATCAATTCAAATCTATTCCAGAATGGAACCGAGATACAATTGAACAAACAAATAAATCTTCAGCAATCACAGGACACTGGAAGGTTATTGAAAACGTCATTGGTCAAAAAAATCTGGGAAGTCAGATACAAATTGGAATATTTGGCGTGTATATCAAGATTCAAGAGATTCAAGAGAGTTTTATTTGTCACATACACAGTTATATACAGAATATACAACTGGCAGTGAAATGTAAACAGGTCCGCTCTAAAGACAGTGCAAATAACAGTTACAAGAAAACACAAGGAGGAAATTAAAATAGAAATAGAATAAAAATAGAATAAAAAAGTACTAAACATATGTAGAGTTATAAATAATCAAGTAGGAGATAAAAAATATATATATAAGTATAATGTGCAAACAATAGGTATAATGTAATGTGCAAACAGAAGTATAATGTGCAAACAGGTTTATAACAGGCTGTTACACAGTAACAATAGAACATAAAGTGCAGTGCAATGACAGTATGTGGATGTTAATGTTAAACTGGATGTTTATGTGTGTGCGGGGTGAAGTGGAGTCACGTGACTGAGTTCAGGAGTCTGATGGCCTGGGAAAGAAACTCCTCCTGAGTCTTTCAGTTTTGCCATCAGGCTCCAGCGTTACCAGATGGCAGTGGGGTGAAATGGGATTTTGCAGGGTGGTTAATGTCTTTGATGATATTAGCAGCTCTACCTCTGCAGCGTTTGGTGTAAATGTCCTGCAGAGGCGGAGAGCTGACCCTGAGATGCGCTCGGATAAGCGCACAACTCTTTGCAGGGCTTTGCAGTCATGACTGGTGCTGTTCCCGTACCACGCTGTGATGCACTGAGTCAGGACACTTTCTATCGCCCCTCGATAGAAAGTTTTCAGGATAGCTGGTGAGACCCTGAATTTCCTCAGCTGGCGCAGGTGGTACAGTCTTTGCCTGGCTTTTTTCACCTGAGCCTGGATGTGTGCAGTCCAGGTCAGGTCCTCGGAGATGTTCACACCCAGGTACTTGAAGCTGTTCACTCTCTACCGGTGTCCCGCTGATCATGAGAGGGGAGTATGACCGTTGCTGTCTCTTCCTGAAGTCCACAATCAGTTCTTTGGTCTTGCTAACATTCAGAGAGAGACAGTTGTCCTGGCACCATGATGTCAGTTGCTCCACCTCGTCCAAGTATGCCGTCTCATTGTTGTTGGAAATGAGACCCAGGACAACAGTATCATCAGCAAACTTGATGATAGTGGTGGAGCTGTGTGTGGACAAACAGTCATGGGTGTAGAGAGAGTAGAGCAGGGGACTCAGCACACAGCCCTGTGGAGCTCCCACACTCAGGGTGATGGAGGTGGAGGTGAACTGGCCTACTCTCACCGCCTGGGGTCTGCCAGTGAGGAAATCTTCAATCCAGAGGCAGAGAGAAGAATTCAGGCCGAGATCCAGGAGTTTGTGTGTTAGCTTAATGGGAACTATGGTGTTAAAGGCTGAGCTATAGTCAATAAATAGCAGCCTGACATAGTTCCCACTTTTGCTGTCGATGTGAGTAAGGCAGGAGTGAAGGACGTGAGAGATGGCATCTTCAGTCGATCCATTGGGACGATAGGCAAACTGAAGAGGGTCCAAAGTGTCAGGAATGGAGGAGCAAATGTTGTTTTTGATGAGTCTCTCAAAGACCTTCATGACTATAGATGTGAGAGCCACTGGACGATAGTCATTTAGGCAAGAGGGTTTACTGTTCTTAGGTACAGGGATGATGGTGGATTTTTGAAGGAGGTGGGGACAACAGATGTAGCAAGGGACTCATTAAATATGGATGTAAAGAGCCCAGCGAGCTGATCAGCACAGGACCGTAGAACACGACCTGAAATACCATCTGGCCCAGGAGCTTTCCTGACATCCACACGTTTGAGTGCCCTCCGAACCTCGTCCTCCGAGACAGAGATCACGTGACTGTTGCTGCTCTGAGGACTCTCTCTGACGCGTCACTGGGCGGAGTCGCGCTGCCGCGATTACAATCAAAGCGAGCGTAGAAAGAGTTTAACTCGTTCACAAGCAACGGATCAGCTCTCACCTCTGCAGAGGATTTAGTTCCAAAAGCACAGATGGTCCTAAGTCCCTGCCACATCCGCCGAGAGTCGTTGAGTTGGAAATGAGATTCCACTCGGTCTTTATAACGGAGCTTTGCGGCTTTGACGGCGCGCCGGAGGGCGTAACATGATGCTTTGTACTCCCTCATATCCCCTGTTAGGAGACCGGCATTATAGGCTGCAGTGCGTGTGTTTACTGCAGCGCGGATTGAACTGTCCACCCACGGTTTCTGATTAGGGAAGGACGTTACAGTTATTGTTTGTGTGGCTTGCTCTGTCAGTGTGTTGATAAAGCAGAGCGCCACATCCGTGAACTCGCTGACGTCATCAGAACTCGCGCGAAACATGTCCCAGTCGACGTCATCAAGAGCTGCCTGTAGCGCGAACTCTGAATGGGATGACCAGCGTTTAACATCCCTCCTCACCGGGGGTTCTTGAACGAGCCTCTGTTTATATTCCGGTGTGAGGAAAATGGCGGCATGGTCCGATTTGCCAAAAGCTGGCTGTGAACGAGCTTTGTAGGCGTTCTTAAACGGAGTAGCAATGATCCAGTGTGTTTGCTCCTCGTGTGGGGCAGGAGACATGCTGGTGAAAGTTTGGCAATACTTTCTTTAAGTTTGCTTTGTTAAAATCACCCGCGACGATGAAAGCAGCGTCGGGGTGTTTGTTTATAAAGCCGCTGGTCACATCATGGAGGCCAGATAATGCCAGCCCGTGTCTGCCTGTGGTGGAATATAAAGCGGCAGTGGCGATGACCGAGAAAACTCCTCGGCAGATAGAATGGACGGCAAATTATTGTTAAATGTTCCAAGTGAGGCGAGCAGGATCGCGAAAGAATGGAGATGTTCCTAGGATCGCACCATTTCTTGTTGATCATGAAACACACTCCACCGCCTTTGGATTTACCGGTATCGGCTGTTCTGTCCATCCGAAAAACAGAGAAGTTCTCGGACGGCGTCACGGCTGTATCCGGGACCGCGGAAGTGAGCCATGTTTCTGACAAACAATAGATGTTACAGTCTCTCATGTCCCGTTGAAAACTTATCCTGGCTCTAAGATCGTCCATCTTATTCTCCAAGGATTGGACATTTGCGAGCAGAATGCTCGGGAGAGGAGGACTGAATGCTCTTTTTCTCAGTCTGTTGCGGATCCCAGCGCGTTTCCCGCGGTGTTTTTTGAATCTTCGCCGACGACTCGAGTGGCCATTGTTCAACTCGGCATCCCGGCGAATCTCAGATGGAAGATTGGAGAAAGTGTCCTGAAACAGGTCAGTGTAGCGGTAACCAATTTCCAGAAGTGTTTCGCTGTCGTAACAGATCAAAGCAGATGATCCGTTGGAAAAAATAGAGAATAAAGAGAGTAGAATAATAAATAAAAGCAAAGTCTTAGCGGAGCGACCTGAACGGCGTCCGAACACGGCGGCGCCATTTTGTAAGTATATATGATGATGCAATATCAATATTTTAGTTAGTTACTTAGATATTATATTAAAACCGCTGGGAAAAGTAGGCCTATAGAAATTATCCTCTATAATTATTTCTTTGTTAATGTATATATAGCGTCATCAGCATCATTCAGCACATATCGCGAATGTTGTACCTGTTGTGGGCGTGTCGAAGTGTTAGAGGGCGGGGCTTCCACTGGAGGGTAATGAGATCTATTATTCTCGGTACAACTCAGAACCAAGCTCAGCGCGGAGCATCTGATTGGTGCACCTGCATCTACGTCACATCAAATCAATAAAAAGGAGCGAGACAGACTTACATTAGTGACCCTGTAGATGTGTTGTTCATTAATAACTAGGCTATCATTTAGAAGATAACGGCTCATTTGCTTCCTGACATGGGAGATCCACAGAACAGTAAGTTTTCATTGATCAAAAGTTAATTATAAAAGTCATATTGCTAGCATAACTAAGATGAGATGCTTATTCGTGTTTTTAAATGTCACTATTAAAAGATTTGAAATATGCATGTAATATTTGTTAAGGAAATATGCTGATTTCGTACTGCGCGGGTTGTGGGCATGAGATCCTGGATCGCTTCATTCTGCGGGTTTTTCCTGATCTGGAGTGGCACGCGCAGTGTCTGAGGTGCGCGGAGTGCCATCAGTATCTGGACGAGTCCTGCACCTGCTTCATCAGAGATGGGAAAACCTTCTGTAAAGACCACTACAGGTGGGTCTTACAGCAAAGCTCATCAGAATTATTTGTTATTATACATATTCTGTCCCACTTTATATTGTGTCTTTAACTAGGCTTATGTATAGCTACTAACATTTAAATGAACAATTTGATACAACGCACTTATTGTGTAGCCCACATACGTTTTTACATTGTACTTGCAGCCATATGAAAAAATCCTGCATGTAATTACAGCTGTAAATAATATCTCTAATTGCATTCATAATTACACTGTTGACTTTTCTCTTACACCCTTAAACCTATATCAGCAAACCTGTCCCTAACCGTAACCATATCCCACCTCAATAGCAGCAAAAGGGTTTTGTAATACATGAACACAATACATGTTAAGTACTCATATTGTCTAACAATTATGTTATGTATAAAGACATGCACCAAATATAAAGTGATTTAACTGAATAAAGTAGTAAATTAAAAAGAATTTTAAAAATCTAAATATGTAAATTCATTCAGCAATTTTGTATAGTATTATACATTTGTGAAACATACACCATGTATAGTAAAGTGCTATTTTATATGATAAATCCTGTTTCAAAAATATGCAATGTTTGTGATCTAACATTTTGTTACAATTCATAATGTCTCTCGACTCCCCCCTTTCTATTCTCTGTCAGATTATGCAGCAGTAAATGTGCAAGGTGCCACAAAGCCTTCGTCAGCAAGGAGTATGTCATGCGAACACGGGTGAATATTTATCACATCCAGTGTTTTCGATGCGAGAGCTGCAATCGTCCGTTACTCCCTGGAGATGAGTATGTTCTGTGGGATGGTCAACTGCTCTGTACAGACCATCCTGAGTTTTTTAACAAATTAAAGTGTGCATCAAATAACCAACAGAAGGAGACTGCTGATTCATCCGGTAAGTTTCTGGACAAGCTTCCCAGTCAATCCCAGCCAGCATGTTTATTCACAGTTGAATCTCACAATCACGATTCTTTATTGTCACTATACAGGCACAGTGAAATTAGAGCAATCCTTCCAGTACAGTCACATATACTAAGTGCAGCTAAAACATCTATATGCCATAAACAATATAACACAATACACACAAAACCAGTGCAGCCATGCAGGCGAATAGTCAGTATTGCACAGAAATATTTCACAGTAAGTACGGCATGATATTGCACATAATAAAAGAGATGTAAGTATAACAGAATGTAAACAGAACATAATACAGTGGCGTGTAAACGAATATACTAAATAGGTATACGAGAGATGATGTTAACCTGTGGGTTGAAATATAAGATGCCCCACCAGATTAGTGAATTGCTCTGTTTATGTGTGTGTGTGTGTGTGTGTGTGTGTGTGTGTGTGTGTGTGTGTGTGTGTGTGTGTGTTTATGCTGGCAGTGTTCAGCTCCCTTATGGCGCTGGGGAATTTTTTTTTCTTGAATCTATTGTCCTTTGATTTCATCTATATCATAAGATATGTTGAATTTCGTTTTACAGAATAAGTCAATGTTGATCCCAGCTGACAAAAATATGTTCTTGAAATGTTTTGCTAACATTCCATTTAAAGGTATAGTTCACCCAAAAATAAAAATGCTGTCATTTTCTCACCCTCATTTTGTTCCAAACCTGTATGAATTTCTTTCTTCTGTTTAACACAAAAGAAGATATTTTAAAAACAGATGAGCCCCATTGACTCCCATATATGTTTTTCCTGCTATGGAAGTCAATGGCTGCTGTCAACTGATTATCAACATTCTTCCAAATATCTTCTTTTGTGTTCAGCAGAAGAAAGAAACTCAAACAGGTTTGGAACAACATAAGGGTGAGTAAGTGATGACAGAATTTTCATTTTTGGATGAACTATCCCTTTAAGTTATGAAAACCTTATTTCTGAATGTTCAAAAATAACGTTTTGTGCTAACGTTTTGAGAACATTATTAATTAAACATTTTGTTACCATTACTGGAAGAACGTTTGCTCATAACTTTGTGAGAACCTTGTCAGAACGTTTCTTGTTAGCTGGGCATTGTTTCAATGCCTTATTTTTTATATGAAATTTAACATTTCTGCATTGATTTATATATTTTTTGTTAACCTTTTTTACAGCCATTTAGCATTAAATGTTATTTCATGTTATGCTGAAACAACAACACCCATGACCCTGTCGCCGGTTCACAACTGTTCCTTCCTTGGACCACTTTTGATAGATCCTGACCAATGCAGTTCGGGAATACCCAAGAGCTGCGGGTTTGGAGGTGCTCTGACCCAGTCGTCTAGCCATCACAATTTGCCCCTTGTCAAACTCACTTTTTCCTGCTTCTAACACATCAACATTGAGGGACAAAATGTTCACTTGCTGCCTATCCCACTCTCTAACAGATGCCGTGATGAATCAGAAAATCAGTGTTATTCACTTCACACAATGTTATGCCTGATCGGTATATATGCTGTTTTGAGGTAAAACCTCTCATTATATGTGTCTATCACAGAGGGTATGAAATCCACAGCATCCTGGTCATCGGCCCAGAGGAGGTCAGAGAGAGTCACCCGCGTGAGGACGGTTCTCAGTGAGTCCCAGCTCCGCATGCTCCAGACCTGTTACAGTGCCAATCCCAGACCCGACGCCCTCATGAAAGAGCAGCTCGTGGAAATGACGGGCCTCAGTCCTCGGGTCATTCGAGTCTGGTTCCAGAACAAGCGATGCAAAGATAAGAAAAGAAGTCTGATGATGAGACACACACAGACCCAGCTTGAGGGCCGTCTGGTGAGTGAGCAGGTACTTACCCATAGCAGGCCCGGCATATTGTGTGATTAAGAGGGATTTCTTAAAGACACAGTATGTCATTTTCGCAGCTAGAGGTTGCTCATTCAAAACAAAGGCGTGCCTTGATGACGCCTTGATTTCGCGGAATCATTGGAGTTGTTGTCTTCACATCTATAGCCAGGGGAAAAGAAGAACTCATATTCATGGATGAGCTAATGTATTTAATTGTATTAATGTATTTATTACCATTACTAGTATGAAGCAGGGTGGGTCTGAAAGCCGCTGGAGTGGAACAAGGCTGTTGGAGCGATTGCTAATGAGTGACAAACGCTTTTTTTATGCCACAGAGACCTTTTCTGCTTATTCTGGTCATGTGTATGTGGGGTAGCAAAGCGGCAGCCTCCCCCAGTTTGTTTCCCAATTGTGGTTTTGGTCTAAATAGCTAATTTTGCCCTTCATGACAAACTGTGGATAGGTGGATTGCCGTTTGTCTGCTGTCTGTAAGTCATCGCGTTATACCTCAGCTCCCGCCACTTTGCCTATTTTCAGTTATCTGGGAGTGACACGCTGCCAAGATGGCAATAGCGACTTTATACTTCAAAAATGCTCTTCAGAATCCTACAGGTTATGTCACAGACACTACGTCCATATTTTACAGTCTATGGGGGTAATGCAGCGCTGTTTTATCATATTATATACATTTGAGTGTGTTAAAAGTTATGTTATAATGCCGTTCGCACATCGACAAAACTTAAAATAACAAAAAAAAAGGTTTTGGCTCTCATGGGCCAGGACAGCAATTCAGCCAGGAAGGAAACAGCACAAGTTAGAATAATGGTGACCGGACAAAGACTGAGTGAAAAAGAGGAACTTAAATAATAAACTGAAACGAGATAATTAACTAGAGACAGCAGAACTAAACTTGACTAATGAGGGTAAATATGGGAACAAAGGACTGGCGGGAAATCTTTGATGTTACAATTAGTGTTTTTACTGTATTTTTGATCAAATAAATGCAGCCTTGGTGAGCAGAGGAGAATTCTTTCAAAAACATTAAAAATCATAATTATTCCAAACTTTTGACCGGTACTTAATCAGTACAGTGACAAATTTGAATTCATTTTATTTTATTTAACTCCCCTAAAAATGGTCTAGCAATGCCTAAGGCTTAGACAAAGGTGTTTGTTGTTTCATCTTGTTGAAAGGTTTCAGAGGATCCGATGCTGGCCAGTCCTGAGAGCCAGGACAGTGACATCATGATAAGCCCACCATGGAAACTACTGACTGACTTTATCCTGCAAAAGGAAGCTGAGCACAGATCATATCAGCAATTGGTAAATATCAGGATACACAAAAGACGTACTAACACTGAATAATGGATACCGTGTTTTTGCACTATTGTTCATTTGTTTGGATCTGGTTTTCAGCTTTCTTTATCAAAGGAAGGACCTTGTTCTGCTGGAAGTGAAGTCGTGTCAATATCAGCTCAGTTACCAGACACACCCAACAGCCTGACAGCAAGTGCCACAGACATCAGCGAGTAAACGGAGCCTCTCCTGCAATACGGGAGGACCACAGTCCAGGACACATTTCTAGGACATTTTTTGTGTGTACAAGCAGTTTTAAACTATTTTAGAGCATTTATTTACTATTTAATTCTGTATTTATATTAATAATTTTCAGGAATGGTTTAATTGTTTAATTATTTAAATTAAAAGGTAGAGCAGGCAATCTTTTTCAGAAACACTTTTTGTTATTCTGGTTGAAACAATCAATAACAGAAGTGTCTAAATAGTAAAACATGTACATGTATCTTCTGTGGAAGTTTTGATGGGGGACCAAAAAATGTTCGTCCAATCATTGTATTCAATCCAAACTTCCAACGCTGAAATGGATTTGCAGCAGTCAGGTGGTACAAGTAAGAGGGTCCTATTGTAATGTTATGTGCTTTGAAACGTGAGGTAATTGAACACTGTCAACCACTGGTAACCCTCTTGTCTATATTCGGGTTTGAAATTCAGTTTTGATGAAAACACCTTAATTTTCATCACAGAAGCAAGATATTTTCTGTGTATGTACGACACAATACTTCCTTTTCATTAGCCGTAGGTCGGCGTGGTGCTTCTCGTCTGGTGTGTGTGTTTATTAATATGTTAATGAAATTAAAACAATATGAAAACAAATACCTGTTTACAATGGCAAGCTAAAATAACTGGAGATTCCTGACACCTAATGCCTTAACATTGAAATTTAAAATGCCCGTCAATCCACTCTTACGTTAAAAATAAAGTGAAAAAATAATACAAATGTTACAATTTCTGTGGTTGGTTCTGTGGTGTGTTTTATAGGCTTAATTCAGGTCTCTTCTGTTGGAGTGGAATAGGTGACAAAGTCACAAAAAACATGGGTCCTAGAATTGCAGTCCTGAAAATGCAGCCTCCGGTATTGCAGGAATATAGCATCAACTAAACAGCCAATGATTGACAGTTTACTGTGAAAATGATAAAGGACGTCTTTATAGTACCATTCACAAGTTAGGGTTTGATAAGATTTTTTTAATGATTTTGAAAGTAGTCTGTTTTCTATTTTAATCTATTTTAAAATGTAATTTATTCCTGTAAAATCAAAGCTAAATTCTCAGCATCATTACTCAGTCTTTAGCTGATTTAATGACCAAGAAACATTTCTTATTATTATTGTTAAAAACAGTTGTGCTGCTTAATATTTTTGTGAAACAGTAATACATTTTTTCACTCACGTGCATCTATGAGCCTTGGCCGCCCATGACCCTGTCGCCACTTTTGATAGATACTGACACTGCAGTCCGGGATCACCCCACAAGAGCTGCAGTTTAGAAAATGCTCTGAACCAGTCGTCTATAGCAGGGGTGGGCACTTCCAGTCCTGGAGGGCCACTGTCCTGCAGAGTTTAGCTCCAACCCTAACACACCTGAACCCATGCAGCTAATTAGTATGTTCAGGATTACTAGAAGGCTTCAAGCAGATGAGTTTATTCACGTTTGGCGCTAAACTCTGCAGGACAGTGGCCCTCCAGGACTAGAAGTGCCCACCCCCGGTCTATAGCCATCACAATTTGGCCCCAAATCCTTAAGCTTGCCCATTTCCCCTGCTTCTAACACATCAACTTTGAGGACAAAATGTATACTTGCTGCCTTATATATCTAACAGGTGCCGTGATGAAGACATAATCAGTGTTATTCACTTCACCTGTCATAATGTTATGCCTTATTGGTGTATAATTAACAATTAATGTTTTAATGTAACATTAAAACATTATAAATGTTTTTTTCAGTCAATGGAATGCATCCTTGCTGCATAAAATAATAAAAGTATTTATTTCTTTAAAATAAAAATATTACTGATGCAAAACTTGTAAACATGATTAAAATAATATTCAATGATGTTGTTTAAAGTTCATAATCTCAGGATTTTCATGCCGGGACAGAATGCGACTCTTTTGCGATTATTATTTTTCCAATGTATTGGAAATGTAGTTTTATGAACCTGTGTGCCTCATTTTGTGTTTCTAACATAGAAATTGAATTGTCCACACTCATGTATTTTATATTTAATTATATAGATTTTGTAGAAGTTTTACTGTTCAATTATTGTATTTATTTCTTGAAATCTAATGTAATAATATTGTAAACCTAACATTGTTCAGCGGTCATTGCAGCCTAATAGACATATTGCAAAATATTATTTGGTTAAACTTTATTTTAAAGGAATAGTTCAACCAAAAATGAAAATTACCCCATGATTTACTCACCGTCAAGCCATCCTAGGTGTATATGACATTCTTCTTTCAGACGAATACAATCGGCGGACCACCTTCTGTATTCAACTTATGGAAAAAGCGTAACTGATTTAACTGAAAAGCTAGATTTATTAGTTTATAAAGTTTAAAATAGGGATATTTTTCTTACACAAACCCATCGATTTACTTCAGAAGTCCTTTATTAACCCCCAGAGCCATGTGGAGTACTTTTATAATGGATAGATGCACTTTTAAGGGCTTTAAATTTTCAGCTGCCATTCACTACCATTATAAAGCTTGGAAGAGCCAGGACATTTTTTTTATATAACTCTGATTGTGTTCGTCTGAAAGAAGAATGTCATATACACCTAGAATGGCTTGAGGGTGAGTAAATCGTAGGGTAATTTTCATTTTTGGGTGAACTATCCCTTTAAGGTGACGTAGTTACATTGTATTTACTCAAATAAGTACTGAGTAATATTAATTAACTATGTACTTACTATAGAGTTATGGTTAGGGTTTGGTTTAGGGTTAGTTACTTGTAATTATGCATAATTTACTGTTATTACTATAGTAAGTACATGTAGTAACGTGTAACTGTCATCTTAGAATAAAGTATTACCTATTATTTTGGTGATTATCAGGCACTTTTTCGAAAATTGTGTTTCTCTGACCAAAATTTATGACAACATTTACTTATGAAGACCAATCAGCCATTAAGAAATGTTGTATTAAACACCAGTGTTTTAAAACTATCTGAAGGCCTTGTTGGTCTAAAAGTCCTAAAGATGTTTTGGTCTTGAGTGAGGGAGGTTTCCATATTTAGGACTGTTCCTCTTTGCAGTGTGGGCTCATGTGAAGGACCTGTCTCTAATGTAGAAGCTGTGTTTTGAACTGAATCACGCGCCGTATAATCAAATCAACGCATCTACCATTTCACCCCATTTCTCTGCTGTTGAGCATGCAAGTGAATTGAAAAGATCTTGTTTGGAGATGCTGCTTTATACCATTGGTCTGGGCTCTCAACCTTTTGTGCTCTACATCAAATAATGAAAGAGGGGCTGCACTTCAACGGGGCAATTCATCCTCACAGAAAGAGATGAATTAATGGATCAAATCTCTGCTTTTTGCTCTCACAGCTTTCATCTTTGCCCCTACCTCTTTATTGTCAAGTTACAAACCTGAGTGAGAAATATCAAGCCTCAACCGTAATTACACGTCTTTGAGAAGCTTGTATTAAAATGCTAATTTAGTGAATGTGAGGAAACAAGGACAGTAAAATTGGTATTAGCATGACTACTATATGTTGAAACATTGATCGACCATTTACTTTTTATTTTTAATAATTGTAATATTTATTAAATAATTATAATTTGTTGCTTGTAAACTACTTTACAGTTTGCTTTATCTCTCTTTTTTGTTTATTATTTATAAATAGTTGTTGTGACCAGTGAACTCCCGGCCGTGAATAAAATGTATTTCATCAAAGAGCAACTTAGGAGTCGTGTCAAATATATATATTGCGCAGCTGAGGAATAGAAGTAGGCTACTTAAGATTGTACGCTCAAAAGATCACAGCAGAGACAGTGATAGTGTTGGAAGACTATAAACGTTCTAGGGGTGAGGCTGCGATACGTTAGTGTTGAGGATTTTGCAAGACCACCGTACGCCTGAGAAGGACATTGAGAGTGTATAGATGTTATGTGTGCTCATGTGTGTTTGAGGTAGTGATAGTAGCTTCTCGTCGGGACGCCATCACCTTCAATTGTGTTTGATCAGCGGTTTTCAAACTGGGGTCCGGGGTCCCCCAGGGGTCCTCCAGAAGGTTCTAAGGGGTACCCAGAAAGTTTTAGAGAATGAAAAGACAACGCAAAAATGGATAAAGTTTATCAAACATTCTAACTGTTTAATTTCTAAATGTTTATATTCCAGAATTGTATGTTTGCTTTGCATCTTTCTAGTGAGTTTTTCTCACTATAGTCCTCCTTTATCTTGTTCACTGGGGTTGTAAGGCAGTATTCTTAACGCAGTACATAAGCTGCTTGCACATTTATTGTGAAAATTGCTTATACAATAATTTTTCTTCTTCATGTTTAAACATCCAACATTAAGTTTAGCCAATTTAAGTTGGGAAACAATATATAATGTCACACTTATTTATCTACAGTTTAAATGTTTTTTCACACATAAAATATATAGATGGATTTTAGGAAGGGGTCCCTCATAAAAGGTTCATCATATTTGGGGGTCCTTGGCATCATAAAGTTAAAGAAAAAGCCATGTGTTAGATGTATTCGAGAAGGAAATTACCTGGAGATTCTGTGGTATTATATTAACAACTGTGGTTTTGAACAGTCCGTGGTGAAGTCAGATATTCGTATTGAGAATTTCCACGACAATTGTCAATAGCCCTGGTTATTATTTCATTATATTCCAAATTATTCCATCACAGGCCTATAAAAATAATGTATTTATTTTTTATTTTTCCGTTGTTGTTGATAAAAAGACAAATTTGGGCAGTCATTCATTACTGTTCATTTCACTTACCAAACAGAAAGCAGTGTGAGACAAATATTTCTTGAAAAGCAATTTAAAAACGGGTTGATATTAATATGCCACTTCAATTACAGACACCCCAAATCATGAAACAAGTACATTAATATGCATTGGCCATTGTAAAGATAATTAAATAGAAGTTTAATTAGAGATCAGATGAGATATCTCCCTTTGAGCAAGTTTTTTAGTTTTGTTCTAGTCTGATATGTCATGATTTCCACTCTTGGCAAACAAAATTGCACATTTATAACACACAAAATGTTTTCAACAATACATGGGTAATATAATCAGATCAGTGCATTTACTATTTCGCCACATTTCTCGGTTGTTAGAGTCGATGTAGGTGAATTGAAAAGATCTCGTGCGCTTTATACCGTTGCTCTGGGCTCTCAACCCCATACAGACACCTTTGTGCTCTAGATCAAATAATGAAAGAGGTTCTGCACTTCAACGGGGCAATTCATCCTCACAGAAAGAGATGAATTAATGGATCGAATCTGTTTTTTTGCTCTCAAAGCTTTTATCTTTGCCCTGATCTTTTTCTTCCCATCAAGTAAAAAAAAAAGAGTGAGAAATATGAGATCTCTAACATAATTACCAAATTTGGCTGAAATTAATATTCTTTGTTTATAGCTCACCCAAACATATCAATTCAGTCATCATTTCCTCCCTCATGTGTATGGCTTTCTTCTGTGGAACATAAAAGAAAATATATTCAAAAGATATTCTGAAGTATCTCTCTTTGGTTCATCAAATACAATGTTATAGCACCATAACTACTATAATAACTAGTTATTATTACAGTGAAATAAAATTGATAATATTCATTTTTATGTTTGGATGTTTCAGAATTACCCCCTTTTTTCCACTTCAATATGTTATACGACTTAAAGGGTTAGTTCACTCAAAAATGAAATTTCTGTCATTAATGACTCACCCTCATGTCGATCCAAACCCGTAAGACCTCCGTTCATCTTCGAAACACAAATTAAGATATTTTTGATGAAATCCGAGAGCTCTGTGAACCATCCAGGCAGCAACATCATTGCATCTTTCAAGGCCCAGAAAGGTATTAGACATCTTTAAAATAGTCCATGTGAATGCAGTCGTTCAACCTTAAAGACCAAAGATGAACGAAGGTCTTACGGGTTTGGAGCAACATGAATTGAATTCTCATTTTTGGGCAAACTAACCCTTTAAAGTATTAAAGGTACACTATACAGTATAGACTGTGACTTTTGGCCTTTAGCGGTAAAAAAAAAGGCATTTTGCTGGAGTACATGTTTTGGTTGTGCTTTAGCTCCGTGTGACTGTGTGGATGAATATGGCTATTTCTCTAGATCACTAGAGAAAGGTCACTAAGATCAGAGGTCACTCTTCTGCAGGAACTCGACTCACGTACGGCCATTACCGGAAGCTGGTTATCGTAGTTTTTAAAGTTATAAATCTGGATATTTTTCTTACAAAAACAAATCGCTTGCTTTATAAGGCCTTTATTAAACCCCTGGATTACTTTTATGATGAATGGATGCACTTTTTTGGGCTTCAACAAACAAGATACCATTCACTCCCATTAAAAAGCCTGGAAGAGTAAGGATATTTTTAAATATATAACTGATGATTGTGTATGGCTGAAAGAAGAAAGTCATATACACATATGGCTTGAAGTTTGAGCAAATTATGGGAAATTTTTGGGTAAACTAACCCTTTAAGATATATAACCAGTTTAGAGGGAAAGGATTTCAAATGACACTATTAAAATTAGTGTTGCTGCTTGGCTGGATTTGCACGAAATAAAGTCTTCTGTATAAAAACACTAGCGGCCACTAGATGGCAGAGTAAACACTTGCTATTTTAAAAATGCACTTTCTACAAATGGAACACGCCTGTTGCATTACATACAACTGTGCTGCTGAAATAATAAAATAAAATAAAATAAAGTTACCCTAATGTAATTAGCTGCTCTTTCAGCATAGCTGGTCTATATCTGTGTTTTAGAAGAGCCAGGACATTTTTTAATATAACTCTGATTGTATTCGTCTGAAAGAAGAATGTCATATACACCTATGATGACTTGAGGGTGAGTAAATCATGGGATTATTTTCATTTTTGGGTGAACTATCCCTTTTAACCAGACCAGCTGAATCAGACTGGTTTAAGAAGTTTTTTTCTTCTTCTTTGCAGAACTGAAGAAAAAGAGAGACAGGAAGAGGAAGTACAAATATGAAGCAACGCACAACTCACACATGTGTTCCCACAGTGGGCAGAAAGCTCGGCCTTTGCCCCTCGTGGCTAACAGTGTAACTGATATCTGCAGCATTTGTGTGAGAACTACAGATATTTATACTATTAAGCTATTCCACTTCCAGCTGCACTCATTATTGATGATGATAGTTTTGATGATTGCTGACTGTTCAGAGGAAGGACGGGCCTTTCAGGGACGTTTTGTTTAGCTTGTTCTGCAGTAATGGGACAGCATGATTCCTGTGCTCTGCAGACTGCTCTGATGAGGGATTTTACAGCCTAATCTGATTTGGACAAAGTATGTAAGCGGGACAGACAGAAACTGAGAGGAAAGGAGAGGTTGGATGATCCAGAGGTTGCATCTCCACAATCCCCTTGAGGAACTATCCCCAAAAGGTATTGAAATATGTCCTGTGTAAACACTGTCTTAAATAAACAGTCACATCCAAATGCCTTGCCTCCCTGACCATTTTGGTAACATATTTGTGTGTTATCCAAGAAAACGAAGTATGAAGACCTTTATCTGATTCAGTTCTGTGAAGATGACAATGCTCTTATGTTTTCTATGCTAACTCACAGTAGTGACAGATTAAAAGTCCATTAAAACTAACATTAGTCACAACTACCTTGCCTTTTATATATATATATATATATATATATATATATATATATATATATATATATATATATATATATATATATATATATATATATATATATTTTAACGTGTATTCATTTCAAAATCATGTATTTAATGTACATTTTATTATTTGTCTTATATGAAAAAATATAAAATTATGAATTCTTAAATGTATTAAAATTTAATAACCAAAGTGAAATAAATGTAACTCATTTCAATATTTATTATATGAAAAAAATAAGTTAAACTTTAATTACATAAACTGAAGAGCTAAATAGAAATAAAAAACAGAAACTAATAAAAATGACAAAAAATAAACTAAAATTAAAATGAAATCTATATAGAGTTTATAGGCTATATTTTACTATATTTGCACTATATTTTACTATATATTTTACTATATATTTTACTATGTTCGTACTATATAGGCTTTATATGATTTATAAGTTTGTTTCCCCAGGATCTTACACACACAAGCACACACACACACACACACACGTTAAACAAGTTGTGAAAATATTTACTATATTTATTTACTATATTTAGGATACATAAAATGCTATAGCCTTACCAAGACGAATGAACAATTTATTTTAATTTAACATTATTTAAAGTAATTAAACATTATTCACTACCATCCTCCTCATTCATTTTGTATAGTTAGAAATCAGCCTTCTTAGTATTCCTTGATCAATTCATTATAAAAAATATAACTAGAATTTTTTTTTAAATAAAAGAATGCCTTTTTTCCCATACTTTTTTTGTTGTTGTTGTAAAAATTGTATAGGGTCGTTAACAACTTGAGGTGTGTATATTTTTTCTCCACAACAATAGTTGAATCTTTGATGACTGAACAAGTGCAATTCGCCTTTATTCCACAAGGTGGCAATGTCTGATACACAGAAAAACTTGAAATGGCTCAGCGATTTACTGCAGAGCAAATACTGAACACAATCAAATATTATTGTTACTGTCATTTGATGCTGGATCTGGTGAAGAAGCTGTCAGGATCTAAATATTGATTTTAAAGACGTTGAAAATGATAGTTTTGAGAAAATGTTTGAGATAGCGGATATGAGCCAGAGGCTGAATGTACTGGGAAATGAGCTCTGATGAGGACAGTGATGATAGTATAAAACATCTACCCAAACTGAACCCTTCCATGCTCCAAAAGGTAACAAAATATGTTTTGTTTTATTCTTCTGTAATTGTTACTCTAATATCTGAGAGTTTCATATTATCTCGACAGGTAGAGATCCATCGAGCTCCAGGTCGCTAAAGACCCGAATATGTAATAATGATTGACAAAAAATGCATGCAGGGTTAAAGAAAATACTTTATTTTTTTATGTGATGGGAATGACACTATGGTGGAAATACCTTCTAGGAAAAATAACAGATGCATATATACTGTTGGACAGATTAAATAAACTAGTAGAAATTAAAGTGAAATGTATTTTAAGAGAGATTATATACTATTTATAAATGTGCACAAGCCCAAAAGAGCCAAACAGCTGAAGAAACATATTGACTAGAACATGAACAGCTCATCTCAAACATCAATATTTCATTCACTATGCTCATTACGGAGTAATGAGTGTATCATAACTGGTGATGAGCCTATGTGGATACTTGAAACGCAAAGGCAGTGGAGTAAATCAATGATAATTGCTGTAATAACTCTCAATGAAAAGTTTACGGTTTTCTTTATTTAGTTTCCAGCTCCTGCTGCTCACATCAAAGAAAACACGGACAGTTTCATTAACGGAAGTAGATCAACCAATTAACAGGCCTTAAAAAGAGAAATAAACATTCACTTGCTGCATTTTCGCACATCAAACCCATGATACAGCTTGAGCTGCGCTGACAGGCGCTTTAAATCATTCAAGAAAGGTCAGCTGTGAAGACCTCCACTCCAGCCCATATTGGAGCCATTTCCTGGCTCAAGCGTTAGCCGTAAAGCCCCCCGTGTGAGCCTGCAGCCAGCACCATTCTCTAAGACAACACACCCACATGCTGAGAGATTCTTTTACCCCAAACACTGCTTCCCACCGTGGCTCATTCCCTGGCTGTGCACATCAGCAGCTTAGGTAAGCGTGCAGTGGCCCATAATGGTTATGTCGCTCCATGCTGCAAAAACTATTGTGGATTATTTATGAGTGGAGGGGACAGCAAATGCAGATGGTGGGCAGCAATTTAACAAGCTTTTTCCTTGCGTTAGATTATAAGTGGACTGCATGTAGGGTAATCTCATTTATAAGATCTATGAAGAGGCTGAAAGACAACATTGCCATCGGTGCAAAGATCCTATAATATGTTTAGTAATGGACCTTTTTATTTTATCCGGATCTAATAATTTATTCAGAAATACATTAAAATGACATACAACAATCAGGCATAAAATAATGACCACCTTCTTATTATGTTGGCACCCCTTTGGCTGCCAAAACAGCCCTGACTCGTCGAGGCATGGACTCCACTAGACCCCTGAGAGTGTGCTGTGGTATCTGGCACCAAGATGTTAGCAGCAGATCCTTTAAATCCTGGAAGTTGCAAGGCGAGGCCTCCATGGATCGGACTTGTTTGTTCAGCACATCCCATAGAGGCTCGATTGGATTGAGATCTAGGGAATTTGGAGGCCAAGTCAACACCTCAAACTATTCCTGAACCATTGTGGCAGGGGCATTATCCTGCTGAAAGAGGTCATAGCCACCAGGGAATACCGTTTTACATGAGAGGGTGTACATGGTCTGCAACAATGCGGTAAAAGTGGTAAAAGTGTCAAAGTAACATCCACATGGATGGCAGGACCCAAGGTTTCCCAGTAGAACATTGCCCAAAGCATCACACTGCCTCCGCCGGCTTGCCTTCTCCCCATAGTGCATCCTGGTGCCATGTGTTCCCCAGGTATGCAGTGCACACGCTCCCAACCAGCCACGTGATGTAAAAGAAAACGTGATTCATTAGACCGGGCTACTTTCTTCCATTGCTCCGTGGTCCAGTTCTGATGCTCACATGCCCAATGTTGGAGCTTTCGGCAGTGGACAGGGGGCAGCATGGGCACCCTGATTGGTCTTTGCGGCTATGCAGCCCAATACGCAACAAACTGTGATGCACTGTGTATTCTGCCACCTTTCTATGAGAACCAGCATTAACTTATTGAGCAATTTGAGTTACAGTAGCACATCTGTTTGATCGGACCAAACGGGCCAGCCTTCGCTCCCCATGTGCATCATTGCCAGTTCACCATTGTTCTTTCCTTGAACCACTTTTGATAGATTGGGAACACCCCACAAGAGCTGCAGTTTTGGAGATGCTCTGACCTAGTCGTCTAGCCATCACAATTGGGCCCTGGTCAAACTCAAGCTCAAATCCTTATGCTTGCCCATTTTTCCTGCTTCCACAACATCAACTATGAGGACAAAATGTTCACTTGCTGCCGAATATATCCCACCCACTAACAGGTGCTGTGATGAAAAGATAATCAGTCTTATCACTTCACCTGTCATAATGTCATAATGTTCACTGTCACCGGTCATAATGTTATGCCTGATTGGTGTATGCTCCTCTTCAGTGATTAGCATGTTTTTTTAAATTTCTTGACAGTTTTTGGGTGGCTTAAAGTCAAAAGGCCAGAGTGGTACAACTGTCCTGATATAATAATGAAGAAAAAATCTAATTGAAAGAATAACATTCTTGTTGTTTGACATCATTTTTTTATATTTTTTATTATTAAATTGCCTGTATAATGCAACCAACATGCAGGGGAAAAAACCTAAAACCATAAATTACGTGTTAACTATCACCTTATTATAGAAAGCCAAGGGCACATTCCTCATGGTTCATAAACAAAACCGAGGCTAAACATCTAGCCAATGCCATGTGCTCCCAGAAGCTCATTATATATGTAAAATGAGAACAAGCGAAACAGGCTTGCAATTTTTTTGAAAGCATATGTCATCTGTTCAAGTCAAGACAATTAGAGGAAGCTCTGTCTTATTGCTTTATTTTTTTAAAACATGCAAGAACAATCATCAAAGCTTGATGGAACAACAATAACACTGATGCAATCTGAAGAGCATGAATCAGTTGTCAGTGTTTGTAAGGAAAAGGAATGATATAGCTATCTGTATATATATATTTTCTCATGTTTTGACCTCTGCATCGCTGTCATGATTAATCAGTAACACAAAAGTCATCATAAATGCTAAGAGAAACATTCATTTTGTGCGTTTGATTTAATCTATAATATTTAATAACATTGTATTATTGGACATTTAGGGAATAAGCATTCTAGAGTTATTCAGATTAGTCATTCAGATGTCTCTGACATTAAAGTTACCATGAAATCAAAATGGACCATTCTTATTCTTATTTATGGAATATTGCAGTATTTATTGTAAATTATTTATAATATGAGTGATTATATATATGAGTGACGCAGTTTACTGTCACTCACATGATATCCACCAATAGCAAACCACAAACATTCAACCATCCAATCAATTCCCGGTAGACAAGTCCCGTCCTACATTTTATCGCAACTTCCATTCCATGCCAATTTTAAACGGGATGCGTCATTATTAGGTAAGTTGCTATCAGAATATTGGCACCGGGAATTGCACCCTATACCATCAATTACTATTCCCTTACATTTCTCCACTATTATTGTCTGCTGAATAAGTGAATAAAAAACAGTATGTGTGATGCTCACAGTGCATGGCTATTCTTTAGCGATCTGTTGAGTTTACAACTGCTGTACACTCGCTACTGAGGTGCATTATGGGATTGAATAAGTGCACTCAGTAACGTCCACTTGGTTTCAGACAACACTACAAATGGCTGTCCATTCAAATAGCACACTATATAAGAGTGTGGTCACTGATTTTGCCAAGTAAGACTTTTTCCTGGGTCAACATATTTTGTTGGTCCTGGAACAACATTTCTGTCTGAAAAATGTGTCTTTCCATATCCCTACCCATATATTTTATCCCTAAAATCAGAGGGAAATGATAGGGGAATAACACTGATGTACAGCACCACTACTTAATTTGCTGACATATTTTTGTATTTGCAGGAAATTTGTTAAATTTCTGTATAGGCGACAAAACTTTTGACTTGCCAAAATTTGACCTTTCTGTCTTGATTAAATGATACATCTTTTTTCAGTGAAACTAATTTATTTCAGTGCATTAAACATAATTTGGGAGGGTTTTAGCTTTTCATATGAGCTATTTCTAACACCAATTGATGAATTAAAAATCAGGTTAATAGCAGGTGTTTCTACAAAATAGATAAGCGACACAACTTTTGTCAGGGACTGTAGAAGCACCTAACACTGATTATTGGTTGATTGGAATGTTGTTCCAGGATCAACAATAATATTGATCCGGGAACACGTTGCACTTGGTGAAATCACGTTCACCATAAGGGTCAAGCGGGTGAGCTCAGACACAACCTGACTCTAACTAACTTTCTCATCAATGCTGCATGCAAATATGCCTACTTCCATATGATATAGTAGGCAAAAAACAGTATATGAAAAATAATACTATGCACAAATTTACAGTATTCATAGAACAGTTGTGAAAATGACCTGGATGACATACTACTTCCCATAAAGCAAGAGGAGAGAATTTGTGATATATTAGATATATGTGATATATGACACTGGTACATTTTAATGGTCGCAAGTTTTAACTAAATGTAGGTACTAGTTCTTTTATTTTATTCTTTTCATTATGATGTCAGGACAGCTTCATCACACTGACATTTCTGATGGCAAGGCCATAAATTATAATATCAAAAATATGCTAATTAAAAACACATTTAACATAGAAGATGTGTGATTTGCATTTTTAATGTACTTTTGAATAAATTAATGAAAAATGTTGTTTCATTGACCCTAATATTGAATGTGTTGAGACCAGTTAAACCAATGCAGTCCCTTTAGCATGGAAATGACACAACTTGCTGCAGAAATTACAATGTGCTGATGACATACGCCCAGATTATGTCCATTGATATGTTCTTTGAGCTTGCAAGTGGCTGCCAAACCACGCAGTAAACTCCCTTTCCTCTTCCCTCCACAGAAGACGTGCAGGAAGTCAATAACAATAGGACCCCCTCTGCTCAAGACTTACACAGCCTCAGCTTTGAGAAAAGACCCCTAGCGGGAAGAGTACTCAACTAACCCAGGCCTCTGTTTACCATTAATCCAGACCAGGTGATGTGCAACCAAGGTTAAGAGAGAGCAGAACTCATTGCCTGGTGGTCTGGCTCCAACCTGACCCAGTGATAGGTTCTGTCAAGTGAGTAAGTGGGGCCACATGGTCTCCCAGATGTGATGTAACAACATGTTGAATGGTGTGTCAAAAGGAGGAGTGAAAGAACATGAGACGTCCCACTGTGACGAATTTTTATCGCAGTTCAGGGCATTGATCAGACGCCATGGGTTCACACATGATAGACCCTCCACGAAGACGCTGTGGTCACGGATGGAGACCAAAGTGTGCATTAGATTACAGCAAAGATGTCGACCTGAGTGTTAGAAGCTCAATGAGAATATCGCCATACCATCCTCATTTCTCTCTTATGGCATTTAACATTTGAACTCAAGTGTCCTGGTGGACTAGGTAGCTGGTTTCTCCTCTCCTCTTGTTACATTACCCCTCACCCTCTTTACTAAATAATACCAGACACATGGAACTCTCACACTCCTAAACATGATCATCGAGGGACCTCTGAACTCCTGCGATCGGTGTTGATTGCTTGGGCACCTGCTGAGACCTGTCAAACAAGCCGATCAGAAAAGGGATATTCTGTTTCTGCCAATCAGTGAATATGACAATATAAATTAAAGTATAGAATGAAATGTATTAAAACTGCCATGTGTTTGTATTTGGGCTCATCTCAGACTAACAGATTACATTTGAGTATATAATATATAATACATTACATTTCCTCAATAAAGAAAATTAAGCTTATTTTTAGGAACATTGCATTATAGCTGTACTACAATAGAAAATGCAGCACTCTTTCATTTAAATCAGCATAATTTCAAGGAACTACAACAAATAGTACCATGATGTATGTACCATGAATTTTACAATTTAATTAAATTTCTTTACATTACAATAAGAAAAATATATTAATATTATGAAAAAAATTAAATTGATAATAGTGCCCCTATTATGGGTTTTTGAAAATTACATTTCATGTAGTGTGTAACATAATTCTAATTGAATGAAAACATCCTGCAAAATTTTAAATCTGAAAGTGCAGCGTATGTAAGATTATTGTCTCTCAAAAGTAAGAGTCGACTCTGAGCCAATTAAATGAATCGCTTTTAAACGAATCGCAAGCCGTTTCGTTGTGAGTGTGACATCAAGATGAAACGTTAGCATATTGCCCGCCCACTTATTGTGCGCACAGACACCAGGGAAAGCTTGAACCACCTCAAACACTGCCGCGGATACTGAATAGCATCATGTCGAGAAGACGCTGTGCTCTACAATGTGTTTATTGTGTTTCATATTGTGTAGGTATCTGGCTAACTCACGGTATTACCGTCTTACTGAAATACTGCTGTAAATCAGCTGTGGGCTGCAGTATTACCTAAAACTGATTCTATTCACGCAGATTGTCTGTAATTCTTACTACTCTGAGTAAAGATAAAGGATGGAGCAAGATTTGTATCGCAAACTTTAATGTTCCATCAGTCATTCACGTGATGCTCGGCTAATGTATGTGCTGTTATTGATAGTTTCCGCATGTGCACCGCAATAAATTAGAAACACACACACACACACACACACACACACACACACACACACACACACACACATGGGTTTGTTGATGGACACACACGTTAATGCTGATGGTGAGGAATTACAGTTGAAACATCTCATAATGTACCTCAAACTGAGTAGCATCACTGAGAAATGTCCTGCTCAAGGTTCGGGTTGAATAACTAGTTCTTCCAATATTTCATCATTGATACAAACTCGGGCTGGGATCAGTGTAAAATCGACATCATTGTTACCGACTTTACAGTGTAAAATTGCTGAGCATTGTGTTTCTGTTCTGTTATCTGTTCAATAAAAAAAAAAAAAATTGCTGAGCTTTAGGAAGCCTCCGGACAGAGCTGGAGTTCAGTTATGGTAATGGGACTTTGTTTCTGAAATACGCACTGTACGGTAAACCAAGCACAACAGAATGGGCAATGTGACCAATCAGAGCAGAGTACGCTCGTGGAAAGGAGGGATTTAGAGAGACTGATTCATCCATCGAGTCGTTTGAGAATCATTGAACACTGTGGTGATGTGCAATGTATATTATGAGAAAATGAAACTGTTTTTTTGTTTTTTTACCTTTGATGCATGTAAACCTGTTGTTGGAGACCTCCGAAACTAAATGAGTCAACTTTAAAATAGGGGCACTTATTCAAATTATAATCATTTTGTCATGGTCTTAGACTCTTATTTTGACATTCTGTTGTGTTTCCCCTCGTTCCTATTTCCCTGATCTGTTTCAGTGTCCTTGGTTTCTGAGTGTGTCCCTGTTTGTTTCTATGGTTAGCCTATATATATGCATTTATATACTCCCTGTTCAGTTTAGTCTTTGGTTACTGTCTATTCATAATGTGTTGTTCTAACAATCTCCTGCGTTTATAATAAAATACTGTAGTATAGGCTATTCCTTGTTTGTGTGTGCTGCTTACTATACCAGACCATTACACATTTTGGGGGATCAAATTAATTAGGCTCATTTGTCCTGAAAAGAATCTTAATGGTCCTAAAAATAAATTAATCGATATTTTGCATATAAATAAAGGTTTTACCCATATCCATCATCCAGATTTTAAATAAATTGAATGTGTTCATGTGATCAGCTATAACTATACTTTACAGATAATATGCTATTTTTTTTGTCACTGGTCACTGCATTATAAAACTTCACACTGATTTCGCACGGTCTGTGTTGTCTCTTCAGTTTAGGCAACCTGACATGCTCAAAATCACGCTAAATGCTGGAAATCTGCAGGATTTGTGACCACAAATTGCAAACAACAGTGTGACGGTGGGAGGAAGGAAAAAATATTGGCATACATGGAATTCCATTAAGAAAGTTCACACAGATCCATGCCAAGCCAACACAGTTGCACAAAAACAAGCAGGCGTGACATTGGGGTTAAAGGCACTTTTTCTACTGGATTTTCATTAGTGATCCGCATAACATTGTGCAACATGAATTTCTACAGAATTATTACTTCTACTGTCAACAAGTGCTTGTCTTTTCAAGTATAATGCCGTGATTCAGTAATTTTCTAATTAACATCAATTGAAATGGAATGCCAGTGCTCAGTTTTCAAAGCACATCTGATTGTGTTTAAGTGTTCATCATACTGTTTACCAAAATGTAGCAAAATTTTAAAGTGCTGCTGATGTTGCCTAATAACTGAGTGGGTGTGTATGAGGTAAACCACAGAGACACACAACACCAGTTCCCACATAATCATTAGTGATCCAAATGGGCAGAAGGTAAAAGCACATTGATTTGAACTGTGTGTGCCATGAGGCCACATATCAGGAGGAAAGTTGGCCCCATGTGTTTGTTCGTTTCCTAGCATTTGTCATGTTCCTCTTGTAAACTGTCACTTCTTTCGTCTTGTGAGCTGTCACGGATGTTGACTTTCACAAAATATGCTACTGTTGATAAAATACGATGACTCATGAGTGGTCTGGAATGGATTATTTTTGAGTTTTATATTCTGAAATTCCAACTATTTATCCAGAAAAGAATATAGAAAATGGGCGTTAAAAGAAAAGAACAGAACATAAGCTTTAAAAAAAAAGACACCTGACTGTCCTGGACATGACAAATCAGATTATGTTGTGTTAAAAGGACTCATTGTGCTCCATCAAACATCTTTTCCCCCACATTAAGATGACTTTATTATTTTAAACCAATCTGACAGGCATCTTCTGTAATAATGGCTCTTGTATGGCTGTCTGCTGAAAAGCAAATGACATCTTAAAAGCTTTCCTTTGGTACCAGGATAAAGAATGAAGATTGTGCTTTGTCCAGAATAAACAGACTGACCACAAAAGTGTCTTGTGTGTGAAAGGAAATTAATTCCATTATGTGGTTGCAAAGAAATTAAACCTTTTGTCAAAAAAGCATGCAAAATGACAGGCATATTTTTATGCGAGGCAATGACAAATAATTATGTCCAAGATGATGAAAAGGAGAAATCTTTGTAAGAAATATTGTTTCTGAAGATGCTCTTAAGTGCCCTCTTCAATGAGGAAGAAATTTGGCAAGCTATCTGGCACTGACGGGTTTCCGTTTTGGTTATTTTGGCTTGTAGCTGCGAGAACTAATGCTAACATACACGGCATTAAAATAAGTCTAAAGGGAACTTTGTTTCCCAATCTGTCAGTAACTTCAAAGTTGCGTCTAGACCGACACTAGGGGTCATACTTAGACGCCCCAAACACCTGTGATATTTCAGGAAAGGCCCATGAGAATTGGAGAGTGGAATTTGCATGCGCCACTCCCTCAGACAAACAGGTTTAATAGGAGATGATGTGCATCCATTCATTCAGATTTGTTCTTTGGAACCGAGCAGTGGCATTATTCACTGCTCAGCCATTTCACCTTGGCTGAAGAAACGATTACTGTTGGAGAAATACGGCGCATCACAGCGGTCTCTCTAAATGAGCAAGCAAGTGCAGAGGGCTTCCAAACAAAATAGCATCTTAAGAGAGCCTTTCTGCCAGATGAGTATGAGCTTTCTTTAGCAGCATAGAAAGCTAGCGCCTTCTGACGTGGAAGAATCGGCTGGGCTCCCATCTTCGGGTGCGGTGGGCAAATCTGAATATGATACAGAGTTGGTGGCCATGCTTGCCCTGGCCACCGTGGTTGGATGATTGGTGTCTGGGCATGGAGCGCGATTCATATCCATGCCCCACCCTAGTGCCTTTCTTCCTGGGAGTGGATGAGGAGCTCACTGAGTCGGGGAGGGCACCTTTTACTGCCTGCTCTTTCACTACCCTCTACAGTAGTGGGGCCAGGGGGCACATGGAGGTTCCCCAGGTGGAGTGTAAGTTTATGGTGCATTTATTGAGGTGCATGGATGCACTAGGGTGACCACCTGGCTCTTGCTGATCAGCAGATCTGATTTTTCGGGACACAAGGGAGAGATAACTTATTATTATTTTACTAGGTGAATAAATGTTTATTTTATTTGAATTTTTGCAATGATGTTAAATATACTTTATTCTTTACTGTAATATGCTTTAAATCACTAATAGGCTTTAGAGAATGTTAATGACGACGCTAACCGGCGCTGTGAACGCCACTCAATTTGTAATGACATAACAATACAAACTAATTTTAACAGCACGGACCTATTCAATCTAAATATAATGTAGTAAAAATAATTATCTAATAATCATTAAAAAGCATTTTTCCAAATAAGCACATACATTTATTTATTGGCCCACCTATACTTGGTTCTAGAGCTCCTGCTCCTTGCAACAGCCCCTCCCTGACTAATCCCTCTGAGGAAGGATCTCTTTTTTGGATGGAACACAATCTGGCACCCGTGCCCAGACCTCTGGAACCTCCACGTCTGGCACCTGGATGGAAGATGGAAGACTTATGTAGGCTATCACCGGCAGTGATAGAGACTATCACTCAGGCTAGAGCCCCCATCCCCTGCCTGCAAATGGTCCCAAGGAGAATTTTGCAACTTACATGAAGTGGGTGCTGGTGTATAAAGGACTGGATTTCATCATCAACCCAGAGAACACCAGCTCCCAACCCAGACTCCAGCCTTACACCACCCTGTGGGATGGACATGACGCCTGAGCCCACCGCAGACTAAGAGCCAGTGCAAGATGTAGCGCGAATATGCGTCTGAGAAGGTGTGTGATTCGGCTACATTGTGTGCCACCGTGGGAGTTATTTTGGAGTATGAGGGGATGAATAAGAGCCTTGCCAACACTCCCCCCACCAAGGGTGAGTCTGAGAAATGGATTTGGGAAGAGGATGATTTTATGCTGATACCACCCGACTCTGAATGCTTACCTTCATCTCCGCTGGTCCCACCCAGCCTCCCTCTCCCACCTACTCTTCACCTAATTCCTCTGCCCAGTCTTCACTGCCTCCCGTCAGCCCTTCTGCCCACGGTCTTATCAATACTACGGTTATGTTAAATAACCTGTGAATACCATTAAAGACCATTTTGACTCTGATTGTTCATCGTTGTGCATCTTCCCGTAACTAAGTGAGCCATTACCTGGACTGTTCCCTGTTGGTGGAATGACCTGCCTATCTCAACCCAAGCTGCTGAGTCTTTAGCCATTTTCAATAATGGGCTGAAGACATTTTTTGTCAACACTTGACCCTAACACTTACTATTCTATATATCTTATTAAAAACACCTTGCATTGTGTACTGTGCTAGACTAACTGGGTGCTTTTTGTTGGTATTATATCATCATAGAACAGGTGTCTTGAAGTCATGGTCTGTATTGAATTTTTAATAATAACTCAATAGATCATTAGTTATGTTTTGATCTGAAATGCCCCATACAAAACATTGTTTTATTATTAGCTGACCTTTAGGCAAAATATTTGTCAGTCAAACATGCCTCATTTCCTTCAGTCAGGGGGATTTGTTTGGGATATACATACCTATAAGCCGTTCGTGGGATATGTCGTACATGCATAGGATGTGTAAGATATCTTTTATGACAGGCTGCGTCTGCTCATTCAGAGGGAGGCCTTCCAGACGCGCGTGGTGTAGGAAATTGATTAAAGAAAGACACAGACAAAAAAAAGAAAGAAAAGAAAAACACTAATCAGTGTTTTCCTGAAACGTGAGTGAGGGAGGACCTAGAGAACAGAGGAAGCTGGTATAATGTAAACTGTCTGTTCCTCTAGAGATTCTTGAGATTGAGAATTTTTAATTAGTTTTTGTGTCTGAAATACACAGGGCACAAAGGAAATATGCACTCAATGACTATACACTCTTGTGCTCTGAAGCTTTGAACTTTTCATTTTGCATATTACTGCTTGCCATCTGAAATTGTAATTATTGCAGGAAGAATTCCTCAGAATTCCCTTGGTGCTGCTTAAGTCCTTTTAGCAGGTAGTGTATGAAGAAGACTAATGGCCACACTCGTGTCAGAATAACTAATAATTAGTAAGATTTGCTTTGACAGACAGTGTTTGATATCTAGCACTGATGCATTGTAGCGATATAAAAACAGCCTTTTTTAGAACAGAAGTGACTAAGCAAGATTGTGAGGATAAGGAACAGACACAGCAATAGCTATTTTTACTAAATCTACACATGCAGACTAACTTCGACCAGATAATTAATCAGCTTGGACCAGCTACCGGTAATTATCAGGCTGGACAAGCTAATGACCAGCTTAGATCAGCTAATTACCAGATTGGACCAGCTAATGACCATCTTGAACCAGCTAATGACTAATGACCAGTTTAGACAGCTAGCTACCAGAATAGACCTAATGACTTTAGATTAGACCGGCTAATGACCAGGGGTGCGTTAACGACGTAAAACACGCTGCTTGATTACCATAGTATGATGCACTAATAAAAAATTTAAAAAATGTGTCGCAAATCTGTCATTCAACCACGTTGGTTAATGATGTCAAACAGGAGGTGGAGTAATAACTTCTTTTAATGAATCCGTTTGAGATCGAAGTAATGCTAGAATTTAAAAAAATATATAAATTATGAACATGTTATCTGAGGACTTTTTCTCAGTTATTGTGCTTTATTTACAGATTCAATCTTAGACATGCACAAACATGTGCACTCTTCAGAATGGTGCTTTAAATCTCTTGACAAAGAGACATAAATGACATTTGTATATATTCTAAATAAAATATATAGACTGTACTGAATGTCTGCTTTCTTATTTTGCCCAAGAGTTCACCCAAAAATGAAAATTCTGTCATCATTTACTCACCCTCAAGTTGTTCCAAACCTGTATACATTTCTTTGTTCTGCTGAACACAAAGGAAGATATTTGGAAGAATGTTAACCAAGCACTATGGTAGTAAATGGTTGCCGAGTTCTGCTACTAGTTTAGATTAACTAATGACCAGGTTAGACCAGCTAGTGACCAGCTTAAACCAGCTAATGACTGGTATACTGCCTATTGACTTGTTTAGACCAGTTAACGCTAACCAGCTTAAACCAGCTAATGACTAGTTTAGACCAGCTATTGACCGCTCGCCATCTGAAAATGGCATTATTGCAGGAAGAATTCTCCAGAATCCCCTTGGTGCTGCTTTAGTCTTTGATGAAGAGCAGGTAGTGTATAAGAAGCAGACTTATGGCCACAGTAGTGCCAGAGTAAATAATGTCTAGTGAGATTTGCTTTGATGGGCAGAGTTTGATATCACTGATGCATTGTTGCAACATAAAAACAGCATTTCTGAGAATGGAAATGACTGAGGAAGATTGTGAGAATACGGAACAGACACAACAACAGCATAGTCTACTAAGGTTACATTTACACGACACCAATGCAATAAAAACTGAAAAGTTTTTTCCTTTGTGTTTTTCACGTACAGGCAACAACATTGTTAAAACGATAAAATTGCTGTGTTATTCATGCCAGGCCAGTAGTTTGTGATGTCACTTTGTAAAGAAGCACTATGTGCCTATAGACTGAACATATATTATGCATGCATGACTGCATAATTTTCACAAATTGGCATTTTTGTGGGTTACATGGACAATAACGGTAGCTAATTACTAGCTTATTATCAAGTTGGACCAGCTAATGAGTAGCTCAGACCAGATAATGATCACCTTAGACCACACAGCTAATGAATACTTTAGACTGGCTAATTGCTATAGACCAGCTAATGACCAGCTTTAACCAGCTAATGACCAGCTTAGACCAGCTATTGACTGTAGTTTAGACTAACCGGTTAGACTGGCTAGTGACCAGTTTAGACCAACTAATGCTAACCCAGCTTAAACCAGCCAATGACTAGTTTAGACCAGCTATATTGACCGCTTGTCATCTGAAAATGTCATTATTGCCGGAAGAATTCTCCAGAATCCCCTTGGTGCTGCTTTAGTGAAGCGCAGGTAGTGTATAAGAAGCAGACTTACTGCCACAGTAGTGTCAGAATAACTGATGTCTAGTGAGATTTTCTTTGATGGGCAGTGTTTCGTAGCTATGATGGCATTGTACAAAACCGATTCCAAAAAAGTTGTGACACTGTACAAATTGTGAATAAAAAAGAATGCAATAATTTACAAATCTCATAAACTTATATTTTATATTTTCACAATGGAACATTTCAAATGTTGAAAGTGAGACATTTTGAAATGTTATGCCAAATATTGTCTCATTTTGGATTTGATGAGAGCTACACATTCCAAAAAAGTTGGGACAGGTAGCAATAAGAGGCCGGAAAAGTTAAATGTAAATATAAGGAACAGCTGCAGGACCAATTTGCAACTTCTTAGGTCAATTGGCAACATGATTGAGTATAAAAAGAGCCTCTCAGAGTGGCAGTGTCTCTCAGAAGTCAAGATGAGCAGAGGATCACCAATTCCTCCAATGCTGTGGGGAAAAATAGTGGAGCAATATCAGAAAGGAGTTTCTCAGAGAAAAATTGCAAAGAGTTTGAAGTTATCATCATCTACAGTGCATAATATCATCCAAAGATTCAGAGATTCTGGAACAATCTCTGTGTGTAAGGGTCAAGGCTGGATGTCCGTGATCTTTGGGAGCTTAGACGGCACTGCATCACATACCGGAGAGCTACTGTAATGGAAATCACAACATGGGCTCAGAAATACTAATAATAATTGTCGGTGAACACAATCCACCGTGCCATTCGCTGTTGCCAGCTTAAACTCTATAGGTAAAAAAAGAAGCCATATCTAAACATGATCTAGAAGCGCAGGTGTTTTCTCTGGGCCAAGGCTCATTTAAAATAGACTGTGGCAAAGTGGAAAACTGTTCTGTGGTCAGACGAATAAAAATGTGAAATTCTTTTTGGAAAACTGGGACATCATGTCATCCGGACTAAAGAGGACAAAAGACAACCCAAGTTTTTATCAGCGCTCAGTTCAGAAGCCTGTATCTCTGATGGTATGGGGTTGCATGAGTGTGTGTGGCATGGGCAGCTTACACATCTGAAAAGGCACCATCAATGCTGAAAGGTACATGCAAGTCATAGAACAACATACGCTCCCATCCAGACATTGTCTCTTTCAGGGAAGATCTTGCATTTTCCAACATGACAATGCCAGACCACATACTGCAACAATTACAACATCATGGCTGCGTAGAAGAAGGATCCGGGTACTGAAATGGCCAGTCTGCAGTCCAGATCTTTCACCCATAGAAAACATTTGGCGCATCATAAAGAGGAAGATACGACAAAGAAGACCTAAGACAGTTGAGTAACTAGAAGTCTGTATTAGACAAGAATGGGACAACATTCCTATTCCTAAACTTGAGCAACTTGTCTCCTCAGTCCCCAGACGTTTGCAGACTGTTATAAAAAGAAAAGGGGATGCCACACAGAGGTAAACATGGCCTTGTCCCAACTTTTTTGAGATGTGTTGATGCCAAATAAAATTTAAAATCAACTTATTATTCCCTTAAAATTATACATTTTCTCAGTTTAATCATTTGATATAACCTTTTTTGGAATCGGGTTTGTAGAAACATAAAAACAGCATTTCTGAGAACAGAAATGACTGAGGACGATTGTAAGAATAAGGAACTGACACAACAACAGCATAGTTTACAAAGGTTACGTTTACACGACACCAATGCACTAAAAACTGAAACGTTTTTCCTTAGTGTTTTCACATACAGGCGACAACATTGTTAAAACGATAAAAATGCTGTATTATTCATGCCAGGCCAGTAGATGGCGATGCCACTTTGTAAAGAAACATTATGCGCCAAGACTGAACACGTAATACGTATTCTATTCGCATGACGGCACCGTTCCACAAAAAAAAATTGTGGATTACATGGAGACAATAGCTAATTACCAGCTAATTATCAGGTTGGACCAGCTAATGAGTAGCTTAGACCAGATAATGATCACCTTAGACCACACAGCTAATGAATAATTTAGACTGGCTAATTGCTAGTTTAGACCAGCTAATGAGTAGCTTAGACCAGATAATGATCACCTTAGACCACACAGCTAATGAATACTTTAGACTGACTAATTGCTAGTTTAGACCAGCTAATGAGTAGCTTAGACCAGATAATGATCACCTTAGACCACACAGCTAATGAATAATTTAGACTGGCTAATTGCTAGTTTAGACCAGCTAATGAGTAGCTTAGACCAGATAATGATCACCTTAGACCACGACAGCTAATGAATACTTTAGACTGGCTAATTGCTAGTTTAGACCAGCTAATGAGTAGCTTAGACCAGATAATGATAACCTTAGACCACACAGCTAATGAATACTTTAGACGGGCTAATGAGTAGCTTAGACCAGATAATGATCACCTTAGACCACACAGCTAATGAATACTTTAGACGGGCTAATGAGTAGCTTAGACCAGATAATGATCACCTTAGACCACACAGCTAATGAATACTTTAGACTGACTAATTGCAAGTTTAGACCAGCTAATGACCAGCAATAGTTTAGACTAACTAATGACCACACTCTAAAAAATTCTGGGTTAAAAACAATCCAAGTTGGTTTAAAAATGGACAAACCCAGCGGTTGGGTTAAATGTTTGCTTGGTTAAAACAACCCAATCACTGGGTTTGTCAATTTTCAACCCAACTTGGGTTGTTTTAAACTCAGCATTTTTTAGAGTGCAGTCAAGGTTAGACCAGCTAGTGCATGACAGCACCATTTTCATAAATTTGCGTTTTTGTGGTTCACATGGAGACGATAACGGTATCGTTTAAATAATAATTTTTAAAAACATACACTGTTATCATGTAAATGAGTGGCCAATACATAACAAGTTTTCCGTGTGTAATGTAAATGTCCCCTAGATCTGCACAGACTAACTTAGACCAGCTAATTATCAGGTTGGATCAGCTAATGACCAGGCTATGCACCAGCTAATGATCAGTTTAGACCAGCTAATAGTTAGACTCCCTAATGACTATAAGACCAGCGAATGACCAGCTTAAACTGGCTAATAAATAGTTTAGACCAGTTTAAGTCCACCTAAGACCAGCTAATGACCAGTAGCCTATAGACCAGTCAAATATGCACAGTTGTAACTATAATAAGTATATACATTATTATTATTATTATTATTATTATTATTATTATTATTATTATTATTATTATTATTATTGATATTTTTTCAATTGTGTATAGCCTACATTTGTAAAAATTGACATAGGCTATATAATATTACAAATGCCTAAAACTTTTTTTCTACTATACTAATTCAGCTCCTCGAATCTAAATAAGAAGAATCCTCCCCTCAAATGCCCAGCTAAACCCTCCCTCACTGTCACTCCTCATGCTTTCAAATACGCACTGTAAACTCAATCAAGAAGGTCAGAAAGGTGTGAGATCTGTAGACTTGCACTACTGGGACATTGACTTCGCAGGAAATGCCCTCTAGCTATCTCTGAGGGTAATTGAATCGAGTCTTTGCCCCCAGAGAGTCGGACTGCTGCTCATTTGAGGGTCTGCGCTTCCAAGGGAAGGAGCCTCGTATCCAGACTCTGACAGGGAACCGGGAAGATGCTTTCTGGAGTCTATCATTTCACACTAGCAGCGCTTCTGGGTACGTTTTTTCTATTATTGTGTCCTATGTGTGAATCCGATTTGGTTTCGGTTACATCATGTGTTATATGTCAAAAACGTGAGAGCGAAACTTTGTGCATTATTTATTCGGTGTAGCACTCCATTCACTCCATTCCGAAGACCATACATGATAATGTAGGCTGTTATTGATGATCTGGTTATAGATTACAGGCTATATCCACTGTGCCCTCAGGCGCTCTGTTAAGCTATTATACGAACATAAGTTATTGTTATTTATTTCGTAGACGTAGAGAACATGACCTAAGTGCTTATTTACGCGGCATTTTACGCTCCACACCACATCCATGCCTGTACAGTGTGTTTTCCTCACAGTGCTCTTAAAGTCTTACGTGCAAGTGGGTAGCCTATATCTCTTGGTTACAGACATTTTCATACTGCTTCCCTATATTATCAACATTACATTGACATTCTGCATTCTGCATTGTGAATTTTAAAGGTGCACTCTATTTTAGTTTTTGTTTTGTTTTTGCTAATTAAAAATTATAAACACTAAGAAATTAATATAAGAAAAAAAACTGAAATCATGTTAACTTAAATAAAGACTGAGTCTTACATGACCTGCTGTCTCGTGCAATTAAAGAAGTTACTAATTATTATAATAACAACATTATTATGTTTAATTTAAATGACACTTTCAGCCAGAGTGTAAACAAACTTCACACATCCAAGCCCATAGTCGCCAGTATAAAGTCCAAAACCACTACTATCAGGATGAAATAGAGCCATCAAAACAAAAAAATTAAAAACATGAGGACATTTTGTCTGTTGTCCATGAAGCTGCATATTGACTTTTTAATCAGCTTTCATGTAAAATTTAATTAATGTTATTAAATGGCCGGTAGGAAGAGCAATTTTTATGAGGAATAGCAATCAATGTTCCCTCCCTGTTTAACCAAATGAAGAGAGCTCAGATGTCTGCTTGGGTTCACAGTCTTAGGAATGCATGTGATGCAGGCGCGTGATGTGCGTTAAGGAATTAAGTTGTGGATGCAGCTGCCGATAGAGAGGTTCACACTGACTCACATTAGGTGCAGATTCATCACTCCGTTGCTTCATTCATGCACTTAACCCTAGTCAAGTTCCTATTGGCTAGCACACTTGGTGGTCGTTGTATAAATATCATTGACTAGACCACTGAATGACTAACATATTCATGCTTATCTTGTACTATGAAGCATTCCATAATATACCATGCTACCTTTTGGTGGTTTTATGATAGTTTAGGTTTTGTCATTCACCTGCTTTTAGATCCTGCTAGTTTACAGATCAGCACCCTTGTGGACAACAGGGAAAATCTATGTCTGGCTATGAGAGTCTCCTCCACAGCCTCAAAGACCCAGATGTGGTTATTACAGTGGCGACACTTAAAGGAACACGCCAACTTTACAATATGGCTAGAGACTATACTCTCATTCCTGAGTAATAATCAAAGCACTTTGCTGCCGTACCATGGGTACAGCAGGCGTAATGATATTACACAGCACCTGAAAATAGGCTAACTTCTGTCAACATAACCAACGTGATAACCTGCTGGGGACTATTTTCAGGCGCTGCGTAATATTATTTGCATCACTGCACCCATGGTAGGGCAGCAAAGTTCCTGGATTATTACGCTGGAATGAGAGTATAGTTCCTAACCATTTTGGTCTAGAAAATTGCAACATTTTCCGTCAGTCTTAGTACACGATGTAACTATACACATCACAACATGTAAATGTTGGCATTATTTTGTCACTTATTAAGCAGTAGGCTAGATGGAGTCGTTTACCTTCAGTCTTTGTGCTAAGCTAGACTAGCGGTGTGTGCGTCAGACAGAATTATGGCATGCACAGAGATAAAAATGGTATGTATGGACTCATCTAACTTATCTTATATAAGCTAAACTCTCAAAAAGTCAGTGTGTTCCTTTAAGCCTTGTGAATTCCTAATGGAGATGAGTGTGCAAGTGTTTTTGGTTTGAGACTCAAAAGAAAATTCATCTGTTTTCAGTCAGCATATGTGCATATGGATGTGTGGGACATCACAAGCGTACATATTCACATACATTTCTAAAGGGTGTGGAATATGGTATAAAAAGCTCTGTTGTATATATAGATCGGATCATTTCCTCTAATGCTGAGTCATTGAAAATGTGAAATTATGATTATAATTGTTATAATTAGCTTGCTTATGGTGTTTTCTTAATTGGATAAGCGTGATAACTTGAATAAACAAGGTTTTTGTTTGTATTTTAGATGATGACATTTCTGTATTATTATGCTAATAAATAATGCACACTAGATAATGATTTAACTCCCATAAAATACCTTTTCGCTAATATTTATTACAATACTGTATATATACATATATTTTACAATTATACTAATGTTTTAATATTTTACTAATATTACTAATATTTTACTACATTGCAAACTAATGCATACATTTAAAGTTCATTCTGTGAATGTTTTTTTTTCTATGGATAAACGGTGTCCGGTTTATCTCCAGGCTTAGATAGGAATGCATTCCTTCTGCATGTGCTTTGTGTACAAAACGCCTGCACTGACTCAGATAAATAATGCATTTATTGAATGCCTAACATATTCATAACAGCTGAACAGTTTGGGCACTTTGAATTTAAAGACATAGTTCAACCCCAAATTAAAATCATAGTTCCTCAAATAAGATGTCAATGAGTGTCAATGGGGTCTAAAGCAACTTTGTTTTGGACCCCATCATCTTTAATTGTATGTACAAAAACACAGAATCTGTTTCACAGAATAAAGAATTGAGGGTGAGTAAATGATGGCAGAATCTCTTCAAGGCATCTTCAGCGCAGACTCATTAACCTTGTTTCACTTTATCGAGTGATTTGTTTTTATCCTGCACATCTAATATGGCTAACTGTAGATTCATTCCAACCATTTTCTTCTAATTTAATTATGTACACCAAAAATAGAGTCATTATGAGATGAATGGTCAAGTGTAGAGTGAGACGGGCTGAAGTTAGCCATCTGCCACTCCCCTCTCGCTGGCATGAAGATCATCTCCATAGTTATAAATCTAGAGCACTTACTGGCAAGGGTTTCAAATCTCCCAGAAGACCTCGCTTTGAACTGTCTTCTTCCATACTTGGAAACTTCAAAATGGCATTCCATTACAGGCAGACAAGCCCCAGTCCTCTCAAAGGAAACACCCGACTCATAATTATAACAGAAGATTGTTGTAGACAGTAGACATGGTTAATGTACTCTACTGTTCCTGAGCAAAATAATCTCCAGACCTGGCAAATTTGGAGTTGATGGTACCCAAAGAGGAGTTCAAGAGCAGGTTGGTTCATGGAAAATATCATAGTGGCATCAATAGTTTGGCAACCCACTTACTTTTTCCGAGAACTGGCATAGAATGGGCAGTTCAGTTTAAATAACCATAATAGATATAATTGCCGCTTTGGTGAGCCTCCAACTTAAACAACCATTCAAAAAGCTACTGTGAAAACATTCACATTGAATATGATACTTGACAACCATGCGATCTGGGATGTTTCTCATTAATTGTTGCGATAAGGCTCGTTTCCTTGCTATTATGACATGCTCACAGGAAGTATTCCTGGATCTAGGGTATTTTAAACATTCTTGCTTGCTGGGAAAACTGTTCCTGTCATCCGCTTTGTGCCAGTTGGCTGTCAAGTGCTGGAAAAGTACTGTTGGTTGTTTGGGCGAGTGCACCGGAGGCTGGTACATCTCTGCTGCTCCGTTCCTCAGATTCAGTGACTGAAGTTTCCATCCCATCTGCACATACTTAGCTTCCTGAGGTTCAAAAACATCCCCAACTTTGATCTACAAGTGGCTTTGAAAGGAAAATCATGTTCATCTTTCGTTTCCAGTCGCTCGAAAAACGAATGCGCTCATAGAATTACATAAGGTTTAAAGTTATCCAGGATTAGGGGTAGTCCACATAAAAATACAAAGTCATGAAACTCAGATGGCACAGGCTGATAGGTCCTTAACTCAATCTGCTTGCAATCAGATCATTCTCTATACGGCACAGCTGATTGGTTCCTGCTGTATCAGTAGCCAATGAGCTTGTTGCTCAGCCTTCAAATACTTGGTCAGCATTTGCTTTAGCAGTTGCAGTGCGCTTTCCGAAACTCTACACTAGGGCTGCAGAATTAATCGAATTTCTAATCGCGATTATGATTATGGATGCCACGATTGCGTAATCGTTCAAAACCGCAATTACAAAAATTCCACTTACATTATTCTGCATGCTTAAGAGGTGTGTTTAAAGCATGCTACATTGTGAGAGGCGAATCACAAGTACTTTAGAGTTGGGACTAACCCGGCACAATAGGAACTACCAGTGACATAAGTGTACGCTGACTGGTCGAATACATGCAAAACACCAGCACCCGCCATGTACACAGACAATCAACTCCATGAACTAACATGGAAAACAGTGAAAGATGGACCTCTCGACCTTTATGCTAAGGAGAAAACCCAACATAACAATAGCCGCGTTTCCAACGCGGGAACTTTCCACAGGAACTAGGGACTTTGGGGTGGTACTCCAGTTTCGACTGCAGGAACCAGGGTCTAAATAAAGTTCCGGGTAAAACTTTCCCCCTCAAAATGGCCCGTTTGCTATTCAAATCAACAATGGAGTTTAAAAAATACAACCAATGGACCGACGACGAGGTTCAGGCTTTATTAAGTGTATTTGGAGAGGACGAAATCTAGTGGGAACTGGAAAAATGGCGCGCATCCCTACATCACCGGAATAATCTTCAGGGTACTTTACCCCAAAATGGAAATGCAGACAGCAGCAGGTCTGGGGGAAATAAAGTTCCTGGGAAAAAAGTTCCAGGAACAAATTGTTCCGGGTAATTTCGGTGGAAACAGGGCTTTTGAGGGGAGCATTCAGAGTTCCTACCAAGCTTGCAGCACTCGTGTTAAAAACTGAAGCCAAAATAACATTGGCCCCCAGGTGGTTGGTCCCAGTATAGCTCATAACCCCCGCTCCTCAATGTATTTTAATGGACGTGAGACATACTAAACAATCAAATTACACTTCATGTAATTTTTCACCAAAATTAGTTTCTGTCATTTTAGGCAGTTTTTATCACGCTGATTTCATTTCAAGTGTTCGTTTTTTATTTGATATGTTATTTAATATTTTGCTAAATTTTTATCTTGCTATAAAAACGGGGGTGTGACATCATAATTGACAGCTGAGATTGACAGCTTCTCTGAGTGAAGTTTTCAGGATTTACATCTCCATAACTGTTTATTTCACTCCAACATAATTAATTGTTCTGCATCTGTGGGAGTGTGGGCGGGCTTTTTATATCGCGGCTCTACTTCCTGCTCTCAATTGCGCAGACTTGGTCCCAAATCTTGGTCCCAAGATGTCAGCTCCATATTCAGACCTCCGGCGGCCTCACTCGCAGAAGTTGCGTCGTCCATATTTTTTTACGGCCTATAGTTCTTACCGGTGGTGCGAATGCAACATGGAAAATGCCCCTAGGGGAAAATTTTGTTCTATTTTGTTCTCTTCCTGATGCATAGTTCCTATAACTAAGTTTTCAAAAGATCATTTCTTCAAATTATGATAATAGTATTTAATCATCGCAATGACAATTTCAAGGGAATAATCAACAATTATGATTTGTCATAATCGTGCAGCCTAACTCTCCACCTTATTCCCCAGCTTCACCTGTTTAGATCCACACCGGGTAATTCATCTATGCTATTTTGTACCGCATGTCTTACTTTCTCACAGCAGTGTGTTTATATCTATTAGCAGTAGCAAGTCCCACAGCAGCGTAGCAGATCTATAGCAGATCCATTCTCATAATTTATTTACCCTTATTTTGTTTCAAACCTGTATGACTTTTTTTCTTCTGTTTTGAAGAATGTTTTAAGTGATTTTTTCCATACAATGAAAGTTAATGGGGTCCAAAACAACACTGGACTCCATTGACTTTCTTTTTTCTTTCAACAGAAAAAACAAAAAAGGGCATAATGGTTTAGAACAACATGACACCCTCAGTAAGTAATGACAATGGTGGACAAGTATTGCATGAGTGCATCCGGCTTTAGGACTTGTTTTTGAGTCATTGAAAAAAAAAAGTGTTAGACTCACAACTGTGATCTCTTACACTTCAAAAAAGGTACACAGGAAGCAGGGACGTTACCTCAGAGGAAGCAAGGGAGGCAGTCACACCTAAAAAAGAAACCTAGATTAAATAATAATCAATATTACAAAAGTAAAACAATGCAAATATTACAAAACCGTCTGACCCCAATGTCTTAAAACAGAGCCCCTTTTGAGATTTGTGGGCGGGTAATTGAAATGAATAGGGAAAAGTCATGCGAGAGGAGCCAATACTATGATTGGATATGATGGGTTATAATTGATATGACTGATTTGTGGTTAATTTTTGTGCGCGTTCACGGATCGGCCTGAATTAAGATAATAATAGTGTTAATGGAAAGACTAATAAAAAAGTAAGTAAACTAAGACATCAACGATTTATGTCACCGCAAAATTAAACTTGACATGGCCTGAAAACATGATGACAGTGGGGGTTTTAGTGAGCAATCAGCTTGGGGAATTTAAAGGTACATCTTGGTGTCTGTGAGCAGTGTGTACAAGCTTGATGACCGCTCAAAATAAGTTGACTATTAAAAAGAAAAGCTGAACATTAGGTCACAAATAATATATATTGTTTAAATTGCTACTGCCTTTAGTTATTATTTTGGAATAATGTAAAAATGTGTAAAAAAAAAATATATATATATATATCATATGTGAGGACTTTGTCTCCTTATTTTAAAACACCACCGCACACCGCTGACAGGAAGTAACACTTCTGACTGAGACCGGAAGACTATCATTGTTAGTTTTAGTGTTTAGGTCTGCTGAGATCTTTGCACATTTCTTTGTAAGATCTGCAAAGAGAAATCCTGAAGTATATTTACATTTCCTGTCCTGCTTTCTGCTAGTGCAAAATAATTTGTTTAATCAATTGCTTAGACACATTTTACTGACATCTATAGACTCTACCTATAACTATAACAAACTATAACACAAAACTATAACACAAAAACAAAAATGTACAAACCTAAAAAAAAGACAAAAGTTAACTTATCTATCTTTGCCTTTAAAAAATATCTGTAGATGTACTGAACACTCATTACACGCTGTCAGATTTAATACAAATATGACTTTGGCCTCTGACTACAGTAAATTAGATTTTACAGAGCAGCCTCGAAATATGTTAAGCCTTGCAACATAATACTACAGCAATCTATATAAATTACAGTCACTGTGCTAGTAAATAGAAGACTATCAAATTTTTAACTATTCTTTAAAATACAGTTTGGGTAAAATGAACAATGCAACTATCAATTAGCTTTGCAACTATCAGTTTGTATGTGCATGGATGTCATAACTTCCTGAATGTTACATTTGCGTGATGATAACTGTTAAAAAAAAAAAAAGGTTTTATGTCAAATGTGCAGTCACATTTATTCTGAATCAGCATCATTTCTCCGGCCATGGATTTCTGTCATATAACTTCTAGCTTTCCATAGAAAAGGTCAACTGCAGTAGCACAGATGCACATCAGACATAAATGTTTGGGTGTTACATACCAGGAAGGAGCCAGGCAGTTAGATGGTAAGAGGGTGAAAAGTGAGAGGGATTGGGATGTCAGCTGAAAAGCAAAAGCTGTTTCAGAAGCGCTTGTTCTTTTTAAGGCAGCATTCCTCAAAACGAGCACCGTAGTAATGAAACATTACAGGGTAAACCCCTGTTCTCCCATAAAATGTTCAACATAACCAGCCAAACATTTTGAAGCATAGAAAAAACATGACCCCAGAGGCACGACCTGGTGACCTCTCTCTCAAAGGCCATAAACCTCACAGCTCAAAAAAATAATGAGAGCGAACACTCCGAACAGATTCTATACAGGTTATATTTCACCCAGGTGTCACCGCTTATGAGCTGGCTGGGACACCATGAACATCATAGTGTAGGAGTATCAGGACAGTATCAGGAATGTCTATGTTTGGTGCTTTGCTGTTATGCAAACATAAACTTCTGTTATGTTTGAACATAATTAATTACTTATTTTTGCTTTTTCTGATGTAAATGTAACCAGGGAAACATTTAGCTGATATATTGTGTGGTATTTTTTATAGTCTCTTTCTTCAGGTTACATTGTTACGCAAGTAGGTGGCGACAAGTTACTATGAAGGAGTCATTGAATCTTTCATTCAACTGATTTATTAAAAACTCAGGAATGAAACAAGTGGTTGGCTGCATCCGAATGTGCATACTTTTAGCAGGTCAATATTAACTTGTTTACAGAACTGCTGAAAATACGCTACTTTCCCTATTCACTTATCGTAACGTGTACTTCCTCTTTAAATTCACGAGTTTGTTAACCCATATACTCATATAGGTTTAAGCGTATTTGGCTTGCTGTCTGCATTGAAGGGGCTCGAGGAAGCAGCTTCAAGTCAAGCTTAGATTTACCCCCAATGGAATACTAGTGCTAGGAAGAAGAGTACATAAAACGGGATGCCTAAATTTATGCTGGTGAGTTGGGGAGGTGGAGGGATGCAAAGACAACTAATGACAGAAGTTATAGGTGGCTGATTATATGCTTTGGCAATTCATCGAAAGATTATTCACTCCTCCCAGACCTGCGCTTGTGAACTTCGCTAATTGAAAGATTAGATGGATTCACTCCTCCCGAAATTACGTTGTGAACTTCACAAATGAGACAGTTTTTTTTATTTATATAGATACGTTACTTAATTAAAATATAGAGTGCTGTATTTAGGAGGACAGTGCAAGAGAAAGCTAAACAATGTTCGTCTTCATGAGCCTTTTTTTATCTGTCATGTGATTGAACTTCACAGGGTATATACGGCAAGAGAGCCCCTAATATGATTATCTACACTTAAGAGCAACAACAAATAACATCTCTCTTCCAGACACAGAAAGTAAACCCTTCAGTCTATTAATAATGTTGACATGCTGTACAACAACACAGAGCTCTTGTTTTATCAAGCCTTTGAGGCACACTAAATAGAAACATCATCATTTCTCTTGCCATATCAATGGTTTTTGCTACTGTATATGTAGAATGATATCTGAAATGTGCTCGTATACCCTATATTTGCATTTGCTGCCAGTCTATAAAATACTGCAGCTTTTTTCCCGTCTCACCATAATATTTAGCTTGAACTTTGCCCTCTACAGAGACTTCATCCCCAAACTCACATGAATCAAGTACCATCCGGGACAACTAGGCAAGCTTTGACTTAAACGGCCACTTCAGCTGAGAGACATAAGTCAGTCCATGTACATGATGTAGGACTGTTAATTTTACCAGCATGTAAAACGGCAGTCTCAGGGAATGTTGGCATTCAGCAGCAGCTCCAGGAAGTGAGCTGGATAATGTCTGCTGCAGAGAATCGAACTCCCCTCCAGCGGGACAGGCAGAACAGGCTAACTGTTTCCAGAGCCGCACTATAACACATGTGACATTCTGTGATTAGCCACGGGGGATGTTTCATTTTATTCTCATGCTGCAGATAGACAGCTTAACCTTTTCGTTTTGGAAGGAGGGAAGCACTATTTATTTTACCTAATTTGGAATAATTGCTAGAACATCTATTTTATTGCTAATTTTGCTTTCTGATTGGAGGGGATCACAGAGTTTGAATATGCCAATGTCCTAGATAATCCAACACAGATTTTTTTCCTTTTATATACTATAATACTATATATATATGCGTTGTGTTCCGTGTTCTCAACACGTTTCAGTCCTTTCAATATAAAAGTCTTCACTTCTGAGTGACTCACTCATAAAGACGAAAGGCGAAATAATGTAACTTCTGTTGCTGTTCACGGTCAGGGACTATTGGATTTAAAGGTGCAGTGTGGATCTATTGACAGAAATGCAATATAATATACATAACTATGTTTTGGTGTATAAAGACCTTACATAATGAAGCGTTATTATTTTATTTTCTTAGAATGAGCCATTTCTATCTACATACACCGCGGGTCCCCTTACACGAAGTCGCCATTTTGCGCCGCTATGTTTTTACAGAAGCCCTAAATGGACAAAGACGATATCTTTGTCCTGTGTCGGCCACCGAAGCTTCTCAATGTGCTTTGAAAGGAGGGGTGAGTGGTGGGCAGTTGCAATTCACAACCTCACCACTAAATGACGCTAAAATTTACACAGTGCACCTTTAGTATTGTGTGGTAACCCTTTTATAAAAGCAATAAGGTATTCAAGGCTAGTGCTGTATACTTTATTGCTTACATGTCACACTTAAGATTAGGGTCCAATTCTCAGTATTAACTATTAACAACGACTTTTGCAATAAATTACCCCATGGCCCAAGCTGATTGACCTCTGCTGATCCGGCAGGCAATGAGATTTCTTGCTCAACATTTAAATGATCGGGTTTATTGTTTGCTGTGAGCTAGTGCTGCAGCGTGCTATCAGAGATCCTCTGAAACCTTCCACCTCCCCCAGCTCCACCTGCCTAGATTTGTGACAGGATTTATGCATGTCTATTTTTGCAACAGTAGCATTTCTTATATGCGCACAGCAGTGTGTCTGTGTATCTATTAGCAGTAGCAAGTCCATATTTTCTCTAGAGCAGCAGCAGCAGTAATCAACAGCAGCAAAAGCAGTGTAGCAGATATAGTCCACCGGGAGCAAACAACATTAACATTGCCATATTTAATATGACGTGCTACAGCTATTCTGAGTTAGTCATGATTGAATAAACAAACACCAATGTATTTTATTTATGGGAATATATATTGAAATTAGCAATATATTTTATAAATTTTTTTTATTAGCATATTTTGTCTGTGTGTGTATATATATATATATATATATATATATGGGATGTCTAACATCAATAATACCTTCAATTGTTTACTTACTGTATGCGATTCTCTGGCCGTAATTGTTTTGGTTGAGATGCAGGAAGTGACCCGCTTTGCCCCGCTCTGTGTATTTTTAGTCTCAAAACATTTGTGTGTGATGTTTAAGCAAGCCTGGGTTCCTGGCCCAGCTGTGCACCGTGTGGTTGGACTGTGTGGGAACCACAGTTTTTGGGGAGTGTCTGGGTGTGTTTGTGTGTGAGTGTTTGTGCAAGGTGGGCGTTTGACAGAACATGATCAGGGGTCTCTCTCCCTGCTAGTGCGGAGGAAACTGGAATAAAAGCTTCTGTAATCAGCAGGGAGCATTATGTCATTCTGTAGGCGTACTTTTTCATGGCCAATAAAACACTGGTCCTCCAGAGGACACATCTGAAGGCAGACTATTCAGGAACAGGATATTGGGGCTGTGTGGTGAATTCACTAAAGAGTTCTGCCACTTTCACATGCGGCATCTCAGGCTTATTTACTAATCACCTGCAATACAACTTAGCAAGGTGCTAAAATTAATAAAATGTTATTTTCGAAGCGAACGCACCTCCTTTCTATGTGCAGATTATGTTCAGCACTAGATTTGTGGGAATGGTTGAATAAAACTTTAGTGGATTGGGTATAGGGTGTTATCTTTTTATTAATTAATTGTGTAAAAATATATATTTTATTTTATGTCATTCCACATTTTACCCAATGTTGTCCTCCAAATAATGCAAAAATAACAAAGATTGTACATTTGTCTTTATAGGCTATGTTTACATTGTGTACATTTAAAAAACTACAAAAATGTCACAATCATAGTAGCACATTAATTTAATTTGTTTATCTATTGAATGTAAATGATTTTTTTTTAAAGAGCTTGCTCTGCGAAACAGCTAAGCACAAACAATTTACAAAAAACATCACCTCCAGCAACTGCTTTAGTTCAAATTGCCCTCAAACCACCCAGAATACCCTCAAAACCGCATAGCAACACCTTAGCAACTCTCCCGAGTACCCCAGCAACCACATAGCAACCGCATCGCAAACAATTTGTCTGAGAGACTTAAAACCTTTAAACTTTAAAACTACTTCAGATTTAAACTACTAAAACTGCTTCAAACTTAAAACCTTCAAGATTTTTTTTTATCTCTCTAAACTATTTCACACTTTAAGCTTTTACAATTACTTGGCCTGATAATAATGTTGCAATACTAATGTTCATGTCTTAAATTCTTCACCAGGGGTTCGCAAACGCACATTTGGGAAACCCCATTTAATTAATTAGCACATTTGTATTGGCTGGATTATAATTTTGGTAGTACATACTATAACACATACTGCTTATAATGTAAATAGTTATGTCATTTTATTTTATCTTGTCGTTTTAGTGCACTTAATAACCCAAGGAAGTGTTTCCTACATTGCGTGTATGTCAGTACTCTAATTCATTCAGATATATCAGTCCTTTTGGCCAGGGAAGAAAGCGACAAGGAGAGAGTGTGCATGAGGACACATTCACTTGATTATCTTGAGATCTGCTTTGTCATAAAAGAACACGTGTGAGCCAGACAAGGCCTCGACCCAGGCCTCGTTTCTCATCACGCAGCGCTCCTGCTGCCAAATTGGCTGATTTAAAAGTCTTAGCACAGATAAATCCAAAACATTGCCGGCATTGAGTGACTAAATCTTACAGTTTTATACAATTAATCACATTTTGGCACTAACATATGACATATGATCAAACCTGAAGGAGGAAGACAGCATCATATCATTTACTTTTACCTTGTCTGCAATATTAGCTTGGAGCTTTACCACTTTAAAAAGCTTGCAGAGATCCAAAATGTGTTCCCAGTTTTCTTGTTACATCTCCACGGATACCAAGGCTTGCACCATAAACATTTGGGCGTGATGATAATATTTCGATGATGTCACTATGATGTCAATGTCAAGTGTTATCCAGTTATGGCAGTTATTATAGTTTGGCAAAATTTTCAGTAATGAAAGCATAAAAGGTCATGCATGCTTTCTGAAAACTTTGGAGCAAATAGAAAGAACAAAACATGCCTACAATTCTTTAGTATTGTCTGCATATAGTTTTCAACCATTTAGGCCACAATCCCACCCCCTGCCAACCCCCAAACACCCACACTTTAGCCCTGCATGTATTTGTAAAGGATGTCCTGTTATAAAAAAAAAAAAAAAGTAGAACATGCATAACACATGTTATACATTTGAAACATTTAGCAGATGCTCAATTGTGACTTGCAGGAAGTGCTTTTGAAACATGTGTAATACTTTTTAAGACGATACAAAAAAGCATAAACTGAGGAGTCGCTTTATATATTGAATATGAATAATAAAAAGACTGTACTACAAAGTAATAGCAGGGAATGTGTTTCTATTGAGTTGTCCTTACAAGCTGCATGCAAAAACATACAATGCAGCCAATTCACAAACAAATGACTCTCCTTAGCAAATTATTATTTTTATGGACTCAAACATATACAGTGAATCAAGTGTAGTTTGAATCACAACAAATGAGACTTTCAGTGAATCAAAAACATATAACGTGACTAGTGTAGTTACAAAACGAATGATAAATGAATGAGCCAGTTCTTTAAATACATAGTCAACACACCCTCATGACAATTTGTGAATTTGTTTTGGCAATTTGGCGGTTTTGTACAATATGATTTTGCCCCATTAAAGATTTTAGTGATTGACCTTTTTGTATGAATCAAAATGTAAAATAGTTACATTTTTTCATGAGATTTGCTAATAGTAAAACGTCTCAGTTACATATGTAACCTTAGTTCCCTGAGTAGGACGAGGCGCTGCGTCACCGCTTTGGGAACGCCTCTGCGTGATTGCGTCGTGAAGCACGTATGCCATCCATCCAATAGAGAGAGAGTACGTCATGGCGGGTGACGTCATAGACCCGGAAACTATAAAGCACCCCGGCAAACACACGCCTTTAGCTTCTGGAGAAGGCCTGAGACAAGAGGCGGCTTGCGGGCATGCGGGAGTATGGCTTGGTGACGCAGGCGTCGTTCCTACTCAGGGAACTAAGGTTACATATGTAACCGAGGCGTTCCCTTTCAAGGAACTCGAGCTGCGTCACCGCTTTGGGAACGAGAATACCCACGCCCCCATACGAGTCCGGATGCCCGTCTGTGTTTCATGGTTGAGAGGCGAGCACCCGAGACCCCGGAGTAGTATTAACATCCAGCTCATAAAACCGGATGAAGGTATGAGGCGAGGACCATCCTGCCGCATCACAAACATCCTGCAAGGAGGCTCCTGCCAAAAGTGCCTGGGAGGCAGCCATACTCCTAGTAGAGTGGGACCGAACGGCCATAGGGGAAGGCCGCCCGGCCGCCTCATAAGCGAGTGAGATGGCCTCGACCACCCACTTGCTCATCCTCTGCTTTGACACTGGGCCCCCCCTCGAGGGCGGCCCGTAACAGACAAAAAGCTGGTCAGTTTTCCTCCACAGGGCAGCTCTGTGGACATATGCGTCTAAGGCGCGAACTGGACAAAGCAGATTCAATCTCTCCCGGTCTGACGTCGTAAACGGAGGCGGACAAAAGGCTTGAAGGACAATAGGCCTCACCGGGTTAGTGAGGACCTTGGGAACATACCCGGGCCTCGGCGCGAGAAACGCTCTAGCCATACCCGGAGCAAATTCCAAGCACGAGGGTGCCACAGAGAGAGCTTGCAAATCCCCGATCCTCTTCAGGGAAGAAATAGCCAGTAAAAACACTGTCTTAAGAGTAAGGAACTTATCCGTGACTTCCTCCATCGGCTCGAAAGGAGCCTCAGAAAGGCCTCGCAGGACTATAGAGAGGTCCCAGGCCGGCACCCTAGTACGTGTCACAGGCCTCAGCCTCAAGGTTCCACGGAGGAAACGGGTTACTAGCGGGTGTCGCCCGATAGACACTCCACTCAAAGGAGTGTGGTAGGCCGCTATGGCCGCCACATACACCTTCAGAGTGGAGGGGGCTAGCCCAGCAGAGAATCTATCCTGCAGGAATTCCAGCACCGTGCTCGCAGGGCAGTTAACTGGATCCCACAGGCGTTCTCGACACCATACGGTGAAGAGTCTCCACTTTAGATAGTACAGTTTCCTCGTGGAGGAGCTCTGAGTGTAGAATGGTCTCCACAACCTCAGTTGAGAGACCGAACTTATGAGCTGGGCCCCTCAGAGGCCAAGCCCACAGTTTCCACAACTCCGGCGAGGGTGTACGAACACGCCGCCCGCCTGAGAGAGAAGGTCCTCCTGATCGGAATCTCCAGGAGAGCCGTCGAGAGAGATACCAGGTCCGAGAACCATACTCGACCCGGCCAGAACGGGGCTACTAGCAGAAGACGGCCCGCCCCGGCGCACTCTCTCTAGAACTCCCGGAAGCAGAGCAATGGGGGAAAGCGCACAGGAGCAGCCTCGGCCACTCCTGCATCATCGCATCCAGTCCCAGAGGAGCTGGATGCGACAGGGAGAACCACAGACGACAGTGCGAATTTTCATGCGTGGCGAACAGGTCCACCTGGGCCCTGCCGAAAGGAGCTCCCAAAGGAGCTCCACCACCTCGGTGTGGAGTCTCCACTCCCGGCCTCGGCCCCTGCCTCGACAGGATGTCTGCTTCCACATTCTGGCTCCCGGAATATATATTGCCCTGACTGACAACAATTTCCTTGAGCCCAGAGGAGCATAAGGCGCGCCAGCTTGTACAACCGACGGGACCTCAAACCCCTGATGGTTGATATAGGACACCACCGATGTGCTGTCTGTGCTCACCAGCACATGATGGCCCCTGAGATGTGGCAGGAAGTGTTTCAGTGCTAGAAACACTGCCAGCATTTCTAGGCAATTTATGTGCCACTTAACGCTGGTGTTCCTGCCACAGACCCTGGGCCGAGCGACCACTCATGATCGCCCCAGCCCGTCAGGGAGGCATCCGTGGTCAGAGACACGCGCCGACACGGTGCCCCCAGGACGGGCCTTGGGTCAGGAACCAAGGGTCCTTCCACATAACCAAGGCGCGGAGACATCGCCGCTGGCTTGATTACGCGAAAAGGATTTCCCCTGGGAAAACCCCTGGTTTTGAGCCACCACTGCAGTGGCCTCATGTACAGCAGGCCGAAGGAATCACGTTGGACGCTGCTGCCATTAGACCTAACAGTCTCTGGAACTGTTTCACAGTGAGTGGCTGATCTAGTTTCACCGCTCATGGCTGAGAGGATCGACCCTACACGAGGCTCTGATAAGCGGGCCTGCATAGAGACCGAATCCCAACTCACACCGAGATAAGTGATCTTTGCACAGGAGACAGAACACTCTTCTTGGGGTTGAGCCTCAGCCCCAACCTCCTCATGTGTGCGAGAACAACATCTCGATGTTGAACGCGAGACGAGCTGACTGCCATGATCAGCCAGTCGCCTATATAATTGAGAACTGGACCCCTGCAGCCGCAAGGGGACCAGAGCAGCGCCCACACACTTCGTGAACGCGGGGTGAAAGGGCTAGACCGAAGGAAGCACCCGATACTGGCACGCTTCTCCTGAAAGCGAACCTCAGATACTTCCTGTGCTGCGGAAGGATGGAGATATGAAAATATGCATCTTTGAGATCTATCGTGACAAACCAGTCCTCGGACCTGATCTGAGACACGATCTGTTTGAGGTGAGCATCCTGAACTTGAGCCTTGCCACTGCCCGGTTCAGAATGTAGATCTAAGATGGGGCGCAGCCCTCCATCCTTCTTTGGCACTATGAAGTACCGGCTGTAAAAGCCTGACTCCCTGTCTGGGACCTCTCTATAGCCCCTTTTGCAGCAGAGTCTGTACTTCCTGAGACATCACCAGAGCCTGTTCGGGCCCACACACGAGGCAGAACCCCGTTGAAACTGGGGGACGACATCTGAACTGAATGGCGACTCCCACCCTTATACATCGCAGGACCCACTGAGAAATATGCGCAGATTTTCCCATTCCGACACAAAATCTACTAAGGGTACCAGCCTCTCGAGGCTGGCCTCTGATGTGCTCCGCATCGTGAGTACAGCGCCCTGAAGCGGCGAACCGGCAGGGAACAGCCGACCTAACGGCACTAACTCCTCCGCTGGAGGGTGCGGGCCATCCTCGGATGACCCGTGGGGCCTCCCACGCCCGGCGCTCGGGCGGGGTTGGTGGGTTGGCCCCGTGAGGGTACCGCGGACGTACGGGTACCGTATACTGCGGTAAGCACCGTCCGCCCGCGGAGGGGATCACCTCACTGTCCTGGGCCCACAGGCGCGTCAGGACCTCTTCGACGCAGCCTTCCTCGCCACAATGACCGCCCTCAGATCGGCCCTGACTTGAAGGCTGCGCTGTGAGTGCCGCGCACCCGGCTGCCCTTTTGTGGGGCCATACGAGTGGCGACACTCACTTTTGCTGCACCCTATGGGAGGAGCTCGTGCTCGGCGCCTGCTGCTCCCGCCCAGCAGCAGACGAGATCCTGGGCCTTACGGGGAGGAACTGCTTGAGCGCCGCCGACTGCTTTTGGCCTCCAGGAACCTGTCGGTGACGGTATTGACGGCGTCACCGAACAGACCTCCTGGAGCCAGCGGCGCATCGAGCAGAAAGCTCTTATCTCTCTCCCTTATCTCCGTAAGGTTGAGCCACAAATGTCTCTCCGAGGCCACCAGGGCTGCCATAGAACGGCCAACACACCTGGCCGTCTCCTTGGTGGCCCGGAGAGCGAGATCTGCTGTGGATCGGAGCTCAGTAATGACATCAGCTCCGATCTCGTGGCTCTCCCCCAGGTCTTTCAGCAGGTCAGCCTGGTATGCCTGCACAATGGCCATAGTATGCAGACATGCGGCGCCTGACCTGCTGCCGAGTATGCTTTACCCACTAGCGTTGATGTAGTTTTTAATGGCTTTGTGGGTAAAGCTGGAGCCTTTATGGCAGATGCCGATTCAGGCGAGAGATGGCTCGCAAGCCGCCTCTTCAACCCGAGGCATCTGACCATAACCGCGCCTTTTCAACCCAGAGATGTTACTATAGACAGATGTGCCTGGGTTGAAAACACGCAGACACGGTCGCTTCCACGATCTCGACACCTCGGTGTGGAGATCGGGAAAACGCAGACTCCTACGTGGAGGCTGAGCAGAGCGAGGGGAGAAAGCGCGAGCTTACTTTTTATAGTAGCTCGCTCATTATGCTCATGTGGCCAGTCGATGTTTAATCTGGCCACAGCTCTGCTCAAAACCTCCATGAGCTCTCACTTGCAGGGGATTGAAGTGGCGAGTCCTCAATCCCTGCATCGACAGTGCAGATATCGACCTCCTCGGAGGACGATAGCTGCAATGCCGCCCGCCCCGGGCGGGAGAAACAGCAGCGGGCTCCGAACCCAGAGACGCGGCGCCGGATCTGGCGGGTGAAGGCTGAGATAGGGCGGGCCCGCCTCAAACCTCCACCAGATCCATCTGCGAACCCCACGACATGAGCCTTCGCTGTGCCTCAGCAGCAGCGGGACCCGCGCCGCGGGGAACGCAAGCCGGAGCGCCCTCCTCGGAGCGCGCCGGCGGGATCGCAGCACGCGAAGAGGCAGAGCCTCACACTGTTCGCAGCCGCCACCCTCGAGTGCCGACTGCGCGTGCTGCTCTCCCAAACAAACAACACACATCGAGTGTGTGTCCCCACCCGTAATGAAACGTGAGCAGGAGGCACACACTAACGAAATGCTGTTCGCCGCCATATTTCTCTCAAAACAACAAAGTCTGAACTCAGACACAACACAGATTTGGACAGAATGAACACAGAGCGCTTGTTGAAGGCAACAGAAGCTAAAGGCGTGTGTTTGCCGGGTGCTTTATAGTTTCCGGTCTATGACGCCACCCGCCATGACGCACTCTCTCTATTGGATGGATGGCATACGTGCTTCACGACGCAATCACGCAGAGGCGTTCCCAAAGCGGTGACGCAGCTCGAGTTCCCTTGAAAGGGAACTGTAGTTACCAGTTGGAATCGGTCTGAAAAACCACCATGTTCTATAATTTACAGAATTAGTTGAGAGAAAACTTATTTCGCAAAAGGTAAATACCCAAACTAACTGGAATTGATATTGTGCCAGTTATTCTGAGATGTTTAATATTTCATATTCTTGTAATATTCATTCTGTGTTTAGGAGGGATTCTAACATTCTTTCAAAGAGGCCATTTTATGCCTTTTTACAAAGTCTTGATTGTGTTTTTGGGCTCTACTAGAACATCTTTTTAGACTTGAATGCTCAAAAACACCTTATATACCTCTCTTCCCAGTCTGTCAGTAATGCTCTGTTTAGTTCCTGTCTCTATGAAGCCCCTCCTTCTGAAAGTGCTCTGATTGGTTGGCTGGGCCAGAGTGTTGTGATTGGTCAACTGCTTCGAGCGTGTTTTGGAAACGCCCCTTACCATAACCGCGGGTTTCAACACTAAACTCAACCAGGCCTCAATTCTTTATTTTTGCGTATGTGTGAATTATTTAAATGAGGAATAGTGTGCCGTGCAAACTCAAGACTGCAATGAAGGCGTTTTAGAGAGTTCAGAAATAAAGAATAACTTCATTTGGAGTGTCTTTGTGCTTTGTAAGTTTATTTACAGACATTTTTCGTGCTCAAACAGCAACATTGCACAACAAAGCAAGTTGAACATGTAAAAAAGCACAATAGGTCCTCTTTAAGAGTGAGTCACCTAAATCTTGACTGCAAATATTGCTCTTGTAGAGCATTTCTTCTCCATTTGTGATCAATGCAAAGGGCCTCTTTGGCTGGTGGCCATCTTGAATCACCTAATTGACTTAGTATTTTCTCTATACTGTAGCAGGTTGAAATCAATCAAGTCTATTGAGAGAATGGATGAATCTTTTCCATTCAGCACTATCATGAATCTACTGCAAGTTTTCTGCAGAAATCTAATGCAATGGTGTTTTTAAGGGTGTATTCCCAAGGTTTCAGAGTTATGTGTCTATGTCATTGTGCTTGCATAAGCGCTGTGTGTGTATGATTTGTAGCGTGTTTGCAAAGCACAAGCTCACTGTGTGTTGTAAGCACGTCCTGCATTAAACCTCAGCAGGAAGTCTTGCCTTTTCCTCTCACTACACCTACTTCATTAGGAGAGGAATCTATTAGGATGGTGTGTTTGTCTGTGAGGAGGTAGACATAGTCGAGGAGGAAACCAGCTGTCCGGTTGCCTTTGGCTCTCCATGTCTTTGTTTACAGAGTCAGTAGATTGCAGAGGAAATTTGTTCTGTTTATCTAACTTGCAAATCCGACCCAAAACAAAACAGCTGCCCCTCAGGATGAGAAAGGCCCATGTGTTGGCACATCTCTTCTTCCTCTTCTGCTTTTTCACCTTTGTCTGTCTTTTTCTTTGTCGCAGTTTCATTGTTCTTCTTGCTTTTCCAAAATATCAAAACATACTTGGAGGACATTTGTTGTTTATCTAACTTGTGAATGTTCTTCTTCATGTTCTTCAGGGTCTTCCTTGTGTTTTTCTTAAGCTTGTCTGTTAAGGTTTTTGCAACTTCTTCTTTAGATTCATCATCATCATCATCATTGTCATCATCTTCTTCCAACATCTTTTTGGTCTTCATTCAACTTTTTCCTCTTATTTTTCTTTGTCTTCATGTTTGTTGATTTTCTTCAGCTTCTGCTTTGAGGATTTTACAGCTTCTTCTTTAGAATAATAATCATCTTCTTCTTCTCCATGTTCATCGTTTTTCGTGTTTCATTGTCTTCATCTACTTCAGCTTTTTCTTTGCCTTCTTCTTTCTGTTCTTTTTCCAAACACATTGGTTAATGTGCAAAATAAATTTGTTCTGTTGCACATGTTCTTCTTCTTTATCTTCTTCAGATTCTTCATCTTTGTCTTCAGTGTCTTTTTTAGTTATTCCTTCTGTATTTGTCATTACCTTCATGTTCTCCAGAATCTTTTTGGCCTTCTTGAGCTTCAACAGCTTCTTTTAAGACTTCCTTTTCAGATTCTTCTTCATTTTTTATTTTTATTTTCGATCATTGTTATCAGCTTTGTCTTCTTCAGCTTCTTCATATTCAGATTGTTCTTGTCATCGTGTTCATCAGCTTTGTGTTAGTCTTCTTCTTCGCTTTAATATTCTATAATATCTTCATGTATGTGTTCAACTTTTACAAAACACATTAGGTCTAGATTGCAGAGGAAATTCATTCTGCTTATCTAACTCGGAAATCTCACTAAAAACAAAGCCACAGTTCCTCAGGCCAAGAAAGGGTCAGCACGTCTTAAATTAACATGTTCTTTCTTCTACAGCTCTTCTTCATCTCTACATCTTTTCCTAAACACTCTGGTTGTTTCTTGCTCATCATAGGGGTTTGTGTATTAATGGTCTTTCAGATGGTTACCCATCATGCACATCCTCCTCAGAAGTAAGACTCAGTGGAAACCGGGTTTGGAGGCATAGCTGGAAATCTTAATTACTGTTGAGTGGACATTCATATGAAACGTACCCACGGACATACACTGCCTCTCTGTTCCCTCACAGAGCCATGACATCAGCAGTGAGCCCAAAGTGCCAAAGCCATATTATTCAACATTCATTAGCTCAAAACATGACTGTTATCAACAACAGACATTTGGGAGTACAACTGGCTTTCTGTCTCTCTGTCTCTTCATGTTCTCACCCAGATCCAGGAACCCACTCAACACCACAGTGATTTGTTAAGCTTCACAATTCCCTTCCAAACCTAGGAATTGAATAAATCATGACAGGAATTCCGTTGCATACAACATGTGAAAAGGCTCTCTGTGGCCACTGCACAATGAAGCATTTAAACACTATATTTAGTTCTCCTTTTATATACAGTACTAAAAGACAGATTTTGGTGGTCTTCTTGAAGAGGACATTGTCCAAGAGGTCAGGACGGCTGCTCCACATTGCTCTGTGAAATTCCTCTGCCTACTTTGCGTGTATTGCTCCCTGCAGAATTCACATTTTTCATTCCCACACAACTGGGCATGCACAACTGGGACCATTTTCACTCTCTCAAAACAAAAAAGGGAAATGGAAATTTTTTGTTTATTTATTGATGTAAATTATTATTTATTGTAAATATTTAACAATTAATAAACAGCTGAAAAATTGCAACTAAAGAATTGTTGTATTCCAGTCGTCTTGTTTTGGCAATGGAACAAATTAGGGATTGGTGTCAGACTTCCAAATAGTGATTATGTTAGTTATCAAATAAATATTATCATTATTATGGCCTTTATCTACTCATTGGAAATACTTCTTTAAATGGACAAACTAGTCTTGTGTAGAAGATCAATTTAGATACATTACTGTAAGTTATGCAGCAGAGGCCTTTGACATGTTTCACCCGTTTTACTTGAAACCGGCCTCACAACAGAAAAGACTTCCGCTTGCACAAGAAAAAGAGCCCTGCCCATGGAAATGAACGGGGGCTAGGGGCAAAAAAATGTGTCAAAATGAATGAAAATGTCCCTAAAATTCAATCAAAAATGTCCTTGTATGAGCTCTTTTTAATAATATTTATAACCGGCCATAGACCATCACCGACCATGCTGTTTTCGCAAATATCATCACGATTGTAAATATGATGCCGTATTGATACAACAGTTCAATAACCAAGAAGTTTGGGTGACTTTCATTTTAGTCTTAGAACATTGTCTGTTTTCGGCAACAAAAATAATTTCAAACAAATCCAGAGCCATTGTGCGTCTCTAAACACAGTCTTGTTTCGTTACTAATTTACATTACGCATTTTTAACATATCGTTTGAATGAAAGATGAAGGGCCTCCAACTGTTTCTTTAAAATGGGCCTCTGAATTGCAAAGGTCCGCTCTGGCTATATGTTGTCTTGTTTGTTGACTGTATCTTTTCTTTATAGTTCTGCTGCCATGGTTGTCATGTTTCAATGTGGACGAGAAGAACAGGATGTCATTCAGTGGACCCGTGGAGGACTTGTTCGGATACACTGTCCAACAATTCGAGAACAGTGAGGGAAAGTGGTAAGCTACCGCATGACTTTTGATGCTTTGCATTGCGCTGCAAGAGCTAGAAGCGGTCTACTCTGGACGCGACAAAACGACCGCTGCAAATCCATTTGTCCTTCCAATAAGAAGTATGGAGAGTGTATAAATAGAACAAGGCATCAGTTTACTGTCAGGGATTTGTCATGTTGCGTTGTTTCGCATCCATCACTGATTATGAATATTGTCTTTTGTCGTTCTGCTCGCGTTTGGTGTTGACTCATGCTGCGTCCCAATTTGCCTACTTATACTACGTCGTAAAAGGATGTTCTCTTTTTGTGAAAAAAAAAACATACTTTTGAGTATGTAGCAGAAAGTAGGCAAACTTTGGGACATACATTTTTAACGGACAGCTCTGTCTCTTAGTGTAGCTTTAACCTTTCAAACTCTGACAGACAGCAATGATTTACATACTGAATTATGATTGTCTTTGATCATTCATGAAGCTGTCAAATAGTTTTGCAGAATTTCATTTGACATCATATTAAAATATACTCAGATATATACTCAATTCCATAATAATGCTAGACTTATCTAAAAGCACCACTGATGTAGTCTGCTTTTGTAATGGCTCTTGTTTTTTTCTAATAAAGACATCAAGCTAATGCACTCAGGCCTGCTAACTCCATTAAGCATATAAATAAATGGAAAGGATTCCCTACTGTAGGAAACAGTTCCACTCAGTGAAACCTTAGTGAATTCAGACATCTGTAGCCTCTTAAAAATTGGTCCAGCAGCACGTTTAAGCACTGCTTGTAAAGGTTAACCTTCTACCTCCAGAGAAACACCTCAGCTGGTGTGAAAACCCCAAGACAGCTTTAAGTAAACCTCTAACAGGTGGCTTTGACTATGGTGTAAACCTTGCCAATGATATGTTCAGGGTCGTTAGATGATTTGAACATATTTTACAATTAATTTAATTGATTCAGTGGAAAGCTTGAAAATATCCATCCATCCACCTGGAGTTTTTTTGCTTAATGTTCTTGCTGCTTCTTTCTATACACTGAACATGAATGTGGATGTTGAGTTGTTGAACTCAAAAAATGGCAACAAATAACGTTGAATTATCCTTGAAGTGGTCTATGGCATCTGGGTCTTGAATGTCTTGGACCATATTTTTATTCCACAAATGAGATTTTAAAGTTACAGTGGAGATGTTTCTCTGCGAAGGTGTCTTAAATTCTGGGTTGTTTCTCACACAAAGCTGTCGTATGACTTTAGAAGACTTGGAATAGTCGTGTGGGTGCTTCTCCCCCTCCATCCCCATTCACTTTCATTGTATGGAAATAGAGCAGCCTGGACATTATGCAAAATTTCTCCTTTTTATGTTTTGTGACGCAAACCACCAGGTTCTTTTATCTCTTAATTGTGAGCATATATCTCACAATTCGGACTTTATAACTTGAAATAGCAAGTTTATCTCTCACAATTCTGGAAATAAATTCAGAATTGTGAGATAAAGTCGCAATTACCTTTTTCATTTTTATTCCATGGTGGCAACAAGCATCCATAGATTTGGAATAACATGATAACATTATTAAAAAATGACAAAATTAAAACATTTTGTGAAATATATATTTTTTTGGACTAGAAGGTGACTGGTGCCTGTTGTAACCAGGGAAGATTGTGTTGTGCTGTCAAGGCCCATTTGTGCACAGGAATGTTAATGACTTGAGTTGTTTACATGCTTACACATGGATGTCTACTTTTAGCACTGTTTTCAAATATCTTGAGTAACACGGCGAATGTTCTTTATTCAGCTAAGTGCACTCAGATGTAACACAGAGCATAATGAAACCTAAACAGCCTTACGTTATCTCACCGTAAATCACATAAATCACAGTGGGGTTCAAGGGTAAAACATCACATATCCGTCAATATCATTGTCAAACTCTCTAACTGTTATTGTGACGAAAAAATAAACTCTTTGCTCCCCATCGTACTGACATTTCACATATGTTCCATTTGACTGTAATATTTAAAAATAAGCATGTGCATATTTATGTTATGCTTTTCTTTCCCACTGGAAAACTGGCGAATCAATCAATTGCACTTTGGCTCAGCGGGCTTCCACTTTCTCACAAATCCCAAAGGTTTTTTTGTGGTCAGGGATTAATGACCCCGTTCTCTTCTTCCTGCTTTTTTTTCTAAAGGGTTCTGATTGGTTCTCCTCTTAGCGGACAGCCGGCTAACCGGACCGGAGATGTGTACAGGTGCCCCGTGGGACAAAACAAAAACACTGGATGTGAAAAATTTCGTTTGTCAGGTGAGAGGTCCTTCCTGTAAGCGTTAGCGCCATCATGTTTCCCATGGACTATTTTTGTTCACTGCTGTGTACCCTCTGTCTGTATTCACTGTGTTTACTGTGGTTATACCAGAACCTGTTACAGGGAGGAGTAACAGACATTACCTCAGTTGCCTTGAAGTTGTCAATGTTTCTAAATGAGTACTTTGACCGTCTTAAACATTGCTGCATGACTCATGGGTACCAGTGGATTTCAGATGAGAAGTGGCACATGGCACTTTGGTACAGGGTGATTTGAAAAAGAGGTTCTGAACTCATCTTCCCTCTTCTTCACTTTCCAAAATAACACCTCCAGGGAGGGAAAATGATACATGCTATCTCAGTGCATTTCCTAAACTTGAAACACTGTTTATTTTCATCATTGATCAATGTTTTAAATTTAGTCTATTTTACCCTGTGATATTAATTCATTTTACTTTTCATCAACAGTACAAATGCCCACTTTTTAACAATTGCTTTCTATTACGCAATAATCTTTAAAAAATGCACGGTTACACTTTATTTTAAAAGAACACTCCACCGTTTTTATAAATAGGGCATATTCAACTTCTTTCCTACATTTAGATATATGGGCAAATGTATTTTGGTCTCACAACAAATACAAATATGCAGATTACGACTAGGCGATTTCCTAGGCAGATATTAATTTGGGACTATATTATGGGGAAGCACAGGCGAAGCACTGCTACTTGGGTGCAGAGATATCACGCAGATGATTAACTTGTATGATCATTTAATTCAGGAAGCCTTTAAATAACATTGAGTAAATTCAAATGACTTGACACTTAACACAATCTGATTGTAGCCTTTACCAGATACACTGAGAAAACCGTACATCTGACACATCTGTGTAGAGTTTACCCTTTTTAGAGGTGTTATTCTGAGAATTGAAGAAGAGGAAAAGAAAAGTACACACTGAGACTGGCCAGAGAGACTTTAATCTTAACTCATGGGTCTTTTACATTACGTTTATTTAGCAGATGCTTTTATCTAAAGCTTCTTACAAGTGAGCAATGATACAATTCAAGTGATTCAATAAAAGTGAAAAGAACTAGTACAGAGGACCTGAACAAAATTCAGTAACACTTTAGTTTAGGGTCCAATTCTCACTATTAACTAGTTCCTTATTAGCATTCATATTATTAGGAGATTGGCTGTGTATTAGTACTTATAAAGCACATATTAATGCCTTATTCTGCATGACCATATTCCACATCCCTTAATCCTACCCAGTATCTAAACTTAACAACTACCTTACTAAGCGCCGGTCTTCCGAGAATGCAGTCCTGAAAATGTATGGGTGTGAGTTCGGTTATAAAATACGTTGTCACTCTCGTAAATAACCGAACTGTGTGTAAACAGAAGCGTATTAAGAACTCAAATACAGAACTGACAACTGTATTCTGTTGCTGTGGTAACATGGCCAAAAGACCAAGATTTTACATTAAATATATATGATCCATTTGGATTATTTTTGCATCACTGCACATTTCGATCGATGATATAATGTTTGAAAGACTCATTAGCCTGTAGTGCTAGTTCTGTTTGTGTGTTTGAATGCTAACCTCCGCCTGGATGTCTAACTCTCAGAGGAGGCCTAGACAGGAAGTGATCCAAAAAACATTTTAATGTCTAAACTACACATAATTACATAATCTTTCACCAGATAAGTCAATGTTGCATGTCGTCTTTCTTCAGGGATCTACCTTAATATGAGACACTTCCAAGAGGAACTCTGATGTCAGAACAGATAGCGCTTGAATCTCTGCCCTCAGTCTTCACTTTTTTATCTTAAACATTGACAATGTTGATTTTATGGGTTGACAGTAAGGTTATTATTCTTGTCGTGACAGACCCTGTGGCTTACTGTATATTGTTTTCACATGATGTGTTTTTTAAGAAGGAAAGGACAAAAACACTGCAAAAATGTGCTTTTCCCCCCATTAAAGCCCCTTATAAAGGACCCCAGAAATGCCTTTTGTTTTTTAAAAGGCAAATAGAAGGACAAACGAGTCTGATCTGCCTATGGGAAAATGGAGTTTTTCTATTCATAGGATTTACTCTGAGAGTGGATATTTGTCTATTTCAGAAAACACAACAATTCCAAACATAAATGAAGTCAAGGAAAACATGACTATGGGGACGACGCTGGTGGTTAACCCAGACGGCAGTGGGTTTCTGGTAGGGAACATCTGCGGATGTGTCTTACACTGTTACTTTAGCCACTGCCAATTAATAGTGTCTGATCACAGACTTTTTAAATCATTACATTAAAACAGCTTTATGGAAACACTCTTTTATCCAGTTAATGTTTATAATTATAGAACAGCCAATGACATGCTGGAATTATGTCTGTGTTTGGTTTTATTTTATGACTGAACAAATTGTTAGCAATCTGGCTGCAGTTCACGAAAACACTACTTTTCCTTTAGTCAAACAATCCTAAAGAAATGTATAATTTAGACTCAAACCTAATGGGATTAAATTAATCATCTACAGAAATCTTTAAGGAATCCTCTATGAATTCATGTAATCCGATTGGATAAACTTACATTCTGAAAAAAAGCAATGGAAAAGTAGGAATTTCATTTTATCCGGTAGGATCTCTTTTTAACCCATTAGGATTGGGTCCAAATTATGATAAACATTCCGGGAGCATTCCTTTAGGATTTATGGACAAAGTATATAACAGAACTCTGAATGAATCTCTCTCAGAGTAGTTGAGAAATAGACTTCATGATTGTATCATTTGTATAAGGGAAAGTTTATGTTTTTAAAATGTTTTTATTCTACTTGTTTATTTAAATGGTCCTGCAGTGTGACAAATTCAGTTTTAAAAGTACAAATATTCCATTAAATCAGTTTAATAGAATTAAATAAAAAATGATGTGAAGTTCAGCTTGTCACCAGTGTTGGGGAAAGTTACTTTTAAAAGTAATGCATTACAATATTGCATTACTTCCTTAAAAAAATTACTTCCATATTTTGAATTTATGAAGCTTAAAATATTATTTATTTATGTATTATTTATTGATAAAATCTAGTAATTTAAAGGTAAATAAAAAAAAGATAAAAAAATCTCCCCCAAAAATGCATTAAAAATTTTGAAAAAAATATGATCAAAATGAAATTAAATAAGCTTTAAGTAAAAAAATTAAGTATAATTTTAAGGCTTCAGTTAATTTTTCGGGTCACACGAGGGAAGGATTTGTTATTTGAAGTTCGAGGAGAGGATGAGGGTTAATGATATTGTGCTTTTTCTTCAACACCCTCAAATTTTAAACTTATGAATAAGGCTGACAGCTGTGTCTCTAGGAAATTTTAGTGTTTTGGAAATCTTGTAGCCATAGACGTTTTACTGTAATAAAACAATCTGTTCTCTATAGCTTTTATGAGAGCTCTTTTGACTTGGCCGTATTGGCTACTCAACTTTAACACATGCAATGGCTAAATCTATGTACGTGTGTCAGCTACTCATGTTCCTCAGTGGTCCAATCTCTCTCTCTCGCTCCCTCTGGACAGGCCTGTGGTCCTCAGTATGGCTACATGTGTGGAAAGCAGCAGTACATCACTGGGATCTGCTCGAATGTCAGCTCCTCCTTCAAAGTCCTCAACTCCATTGCTCCAACTGTACAAGGTACGACACACGTGTTGTTAGTGTACATTAGCACATTCCAGCCGTGTAAACCACAGCCGGTCCCCCTTGCCCCGCATATCCATGTTAGGACAGTGTTTAGGAGAGCTGACATCAACCAATGCAACATGGAGCCAGTGACTCATCATAAACACACACATACATACTGTATGAAGTATCATAGAAACAATGAACTTCTCGCTCATCTCCAACCAAAGGAAAGACCGTTGCATCATTTCATCTGAATTATGCTTCATAAAATTCAAATTTGAATTCTCAATTTGATTCTGAGTGGCAAACAGCTCTGGTTAGCATTCATACGTGCAGGCTAAGCCTATATTTGCATGTTATAAACAGATGTACAACCTATATTGAGTTTCTGATGAAAGGTCACATAAACTGTGGTTAATCACCACTTTTCTATCTCAAGGTCAATGTCATGTACAATTTAATCTCTCAATGCTTCATACATTTTTTTATGTAAGTGTTCTAGTGAGCTATGTAAGTAATTCATATGTAAACCTACTAGTGGCTGTTGCCCTTCAACTGCCTTTCTGTAATTTAAACAAAAGCCATGTGATATTTATTTCTCTTTCTCACTAGTATAATTGTAATGAAGGTGCTCATTGGGTTTATTTGCTTGTTTCAGAGTGCAAGCAGGATATGGACATTGTCATAGTGTTGGATGGTTCCAACAGCATCTACCCCTGGGATCCCATCACTGACTTCCTGAAAAAATTTCTCCAGAGTATTGAAATCGGACCGGCCCGGGTGAGATTTTTTGGATTGTAGTGCTTTTTCGAACAACATTGTAGTCTAGCTTTGAAACAACTTAAAAATGACAACAGTTTAAAATAAAATAACCACTTACGGATGTTTAACACAGTAACAAAGTATTTTAACTTTGAAAGAATGAATGAATGAATGAATGAATGAATGAGGCATTTATATATATATAACACCTAAAGTGCTTTACACTCATGTCAGGGGTCTCTACTCAATAACCATCAGTGCGCTCACGACACACCAGTGATAGGTGGAGAGGAGAGAGGGTTATAGAGCCAATTCAGTGAATGGGGATTATTATTAATATTTTGCCACGCCCTTTTAGATGCAAGAGAGATGAGCGATTCTTTCCAATGAACCTGTTGAATTGGTTCACAAATGGCAGCGAACAATTCATTCACGAATTTAACTGATCCGATTGGAGCAGTTCTTGAATCAACAACAATTCAATTCAATGATCCGGTCAAAACGAGCAAAGAACTGGGATATCACCGAAGCTTGAACACGCACGCGGTACTGATTTAGTAGTGATTATTGTAAATGAAAAACATATTTAGGTTATGACTGTCTTATGGATACTTATGGAAGACTGTCTCACTGTCTTAGGTTATGACTACTTGTGCACTAAATCCGCTGTAAAAGGGTGAGCTGTTTGAAGCCCAAGTTTTGTTTATACGATGAGTGTCAACGGGGTCCAAAAGAACACCCAAAACAATTAAAAAATACAATCACAGAGGCGTTTTTCAACATATCTACTTTTTGTTCCACTGAGAGAAATATATGCATACAGACATTTTTTTAGTATTATTTATATACTATTATATTTTAAATCCTCTATTATTTAAAAATGTTCAATAACCTTTTAATTTTCAAAACCCTCATAAGTTTTAGAAACTTGTTTTTGTATATATATATATATATATATATATATATATATATATATATATATATATATATATATATATATATATATATATATATATATATATATATATATATATATATATACCTAAAGGATTATTAGGAACACCATATTAATACTGTGTTTGACCCTCTTTTGCCTTCAGAACTGCCTTAATTCTACATGGCATTGATTCAACAAGGTGCTGAAAGCATTCTTTACAAATGTTGGCCCTTATTGATAGGATAGCATCTTGCAGTTGATGGAGATTTGTGGGATGCACATCCAGGGCACAAAGCTCCCGTTCCACCACATTCCAAAGATGCTCTATTGGGTTGAGATCTGGTGACTGTGGGGGCCATTTTAGTACAGTGAACTCATTGTCATGTTCAAGAAACCAATATGAAGTGATTCGAGCTTTGTGACATGGCGCATTATCCTGCTGGAAGTAGCCATCAGAGGATGTGTACATGGTGGCCATAAAGGGATGGACATGGTCAGAAACAATGCTCAGGTAGGCCGTGGCATTTAAACGATGCCCACTTGGCACTAAGGGGCCTAAAGTGTGCCAAGAAAACATCCCCCACACCATTACACCACCACCACCAGCCTGCACATTGGTAACAAGGCATGATGGATCCATGTTCTCATTCTGTTTACGCCAAATTCTGACTCTACCATCTGAATGTCTCAACAGAAATCGAGACTCATCAGACCAGGCAACATTTTTCCAGTCTTCAACTGTCCAATTTTGGTGAACTTGTGCAAATTGTAGCTTCTTTTTCCTATTTGTAGTGGAGATGGTGAAGAGTGGTACCCGGTGGTGTCTTCTGCTGTTGTAGCCCATCAGCCTCAAGGTTGTGTGTGTTGTGGCTTCACAAGTGCTTTGCTGCATACCTTGGTTGTAACGAGTGGTTATTTCAGTCAAAGTTGCTCTTCTATCAGCTTGAATCAGTCGGCCCATTCTCCTCTGACCTCTAGCATCAACAAGGCATTTTCGCCCACATGACTGCCGCATACTGGATGCTTTGTAAACCCTAGAAATGGTTGTGCGTGAAAATCCCAGTAACTGAGCAGATTGTGAAATACTCAGACCGGCCCGTCTGGCACCAACAACCATGCCATGCTCAAAATTGCTTAAATCACCTTTCTTTCCCATTCTGACATTCAGTTTGGAGTTCAGGAGATTGTCTTGACCAGGACCACACCCCTAAATGCATTGAAGCAACTGCCATGTGATTGGTTGATTAGATAAATGCATTAATGAGAAATTGAACAGGTGTTCCTAATAATCTTTTAGTTGAGTGTATTTATATATATATATATATATATATATATATATATATATATATATATATATATATATATATATATATATATATATATATATATATATATATATATATATATATATATATATATATATATATATATATATATATATATATTTATTATTGTTTATTTTTAAATACATTTTTGTACTTCCAGTTCAACTTAATTTAATTCCAGTTAGTTTTTCATCTAATATTTATATTCTATTTCAGCTTTTCTACTTTATTTTGATTAACAAAAAACTAATTTGAACAGTTCATACAATAACAACACTGGTTTGGAAAGACATCTGTACATAATGCCATCATTCTTGAACTCTGCCTTTACATCGAATTTGAAATGCTTGGATTTTTTTCTAAAGAGTGTACTTGTTGAAAACCAAAGCGATTTATTTTAAGTTGTGTTCATCAAGTGTCATCAGCTTATACTAACATCTTAACAAGGAGTATTACATTAAGATTTTCCATGGAGAATTTACTGGGTGGTTTAATCCCGGGGAAATAAAGGCTTTCTTGAGCATGCCACTGGAAAATATGGTCCCAGAACGCTGGTGGAAGACCACATATTCCATGGCTAAATAAATGTTCAAGTTTTTTTGTGAGGGTGACATAACATTTGAGTCAGCACAGACACAGACATTTAGCAGAGAGAGACGACTGTGTGTCTGGGGGCCACCCAAACTGTCCATGTTTGGTAGCACCACCTGATCTTTATGTGTGCGTGTTTGTTTGGGCTTTTGCTTCTCCAGGTGGGCATCGTGTCGTACGGGGATGATGTTGGCCATGTCTTCAATCTCAGCCAGTTCAGTAACACAAAAGACCTTGTTCTGGAAGCCGGCAAGATACCTCAAAGAACCGGCCACAAAACCATGACAGCTCTCGGCATTGATACAGCAAGGTACCGCGCTTACCGTTCAGTCCCAAAGTCTGAGGCTACAATACAAATTTGATTCTCAATCTAATCAAAATTGGAAAGTACAGAAGTGTTATGATAAAATGTATGGTGACTAACAAAAGGGGGAAAATAGAAAATCAGATTTCAGCATTTTCACTGGTTAGTCTCAGACTTTTTTCATAAAATAGCAATAATAATTTTCAAAGTGTCTATTCAGGCAAAGGAAGTTTCAGAAACATTGTGCAGAATCTTGACCTGACGTTGTTTGTTTTCCAAAGGAAAGAGGCCTTTACAGTGGAGCGAGGAGCAAGACCAGGGGTCAAAAAAGTCATGGTGATCGTCACAGATGGGGAGTCACATGACCACCACGACTTGAAACGTGTCATTGATGAGTGTGAAGAAGATGGTATTGAGAGGTTTGCCATTGCTGTAAGTACATTCATCCATGTATTATAATAATAATAAAAAAGAAAGAAATACTGTGCTCCATGAATTCAGTGGTTTCAGTAGGAAAAGTTAAAACCAACAGACTGTTACTTTTTAATGTGGCATATGTAATTTGTCTTTCATAGGTTCTTGGCGACTATAATCGGCAGAATAAAACCACAGAAGAGGTGAAGAAGTTTGTTGACGAAATTGAAGCCATTGCTAGCGAGCACAAAAGCGACCATTTCTTCAATGTGTCAGATGAACTTGCTTTAGTGACCATCGTCGACGCCTTAGGAAGCAAGATCTTTGCCTTAGAGGGTAATGTACCTACCGCATCACAATAAAAATGTTCAGATCCCTAACATTAAGTACTGGAACATGTGATTGGACAGATTTTCACATGACAGACATTGAATCAGGCAAAACATTGTATAAACTGCTAAGACTAGTCTAAAAAGTTAGTCATCTAATTTGACTTTTTAAAGACAGTTATATAAAATAGTAGATTGGTCTATTTTGAATCTAAAAAGTAAGAAGATTAGCCCTAACTAACTGCTAGTTGTTCAGACCAGATATTAAGACTCAATTTAAACTATGTTTATGCAACTGGCCCCAGGTAAGCAAAGTTCTGGCTAAGCCCTAGCAACTACCTTTAGCAACTGCATAGCAACACCCTGGCAACTATTCACAACACCATAACATCATTATGGCAAGTTTTACACAGGCAGAACTCTCCCAGGTTTTAAAATCTAGATATATTTTCATGACATTTTTTTTCTAAATGTTAAAAGTTGTAGTAACCACAACATTTATATCGAACAGCCACATCTGGGAAGCACACCTCCTCCTTCGAGATGGAAATGTCTCAGTCGGGATTCAGCGCTCACACGTCTAAAGTAAGTGTTCAATCGGTCTGCTCTCGAGAATATGGTGATATAGATCAGCTCTGTTCCCTGATTTACCTCATTGTGGCATCCTGCTGCTGGTGTCTCGTGTGTAACGACAGAGGAAACGCACACGTCTGAGTGTTTAGCTATGAATCAGAGAAGGAAGAGCACTCTGAGTGTGTCAGTATCACTTCCTTTCTCAATTTTGCAGAGACGACAGTGTTACTTTAGTGACATATTTTCAAATGTATTGCTGGGGAATCTCTAAACACATTGCTCCTCAGTCACAAAATGCGAGCAGAACACATTTTGTGTAACTTATTTGTATAAATGTTTTTATGTAAATTATCACATCCAGTGTTGCATACTAAGGCCTATTGAATATAGTAAAGGTTATTCCTTTAAAAGTGCAAAAATGGAAGTTGGGGTGATGTGAATGAGGATTTTTTTTTTGAGCTGATAATTTTTATAAAAGCACTTACATGAATTCTTCAGTTTAAACGTGTGTATTATTTAAGCTGTAAAGCTGTATTAGTTACATTTTTACAGTCCATTTAGGCAATGCGTTGTCATGGATTTTAATATTTTTTAATTGGCCGCATTCACTTTCATTGTAAGTGTCTCATTGTAACTCAGATTATTTATTTTTTTTTAAAGAAAATGAGGGACAAATGGAAATGCAATGGATTTAGCTTAAAGTGATGTTCTTTTACTCACCCTCATGCCGTTTGAACCCCACAAGACTTTCATCATCAAATCACAAAGATATTTTTAATCAAATCTGAGAGATTTCTATCCCTCCACTGAAAGTCTGTTCCAACAAAATTTTAAAGCTTCAAAAAGTTTATGAAGACATCGTAAATGTAATCCATATGAATGGAGTGGTTAAATTTCAAGACTTTTGAAGAGACATGATTGCTTTATATGATGAACAGATTTAATTTAGGCTTTTATTTACATATAAACATTGATCAATGCACATATGTTAAGCTGATCAAATATAGTGAGCTGAAGCTCAAATGTGCTTCCTTGACTTACATATTGAACTTGTCATATTCCTTTAATACATGTCTTTCTGACAGGCAGGTGTCATGCTGGGAGCCGTGGGCGCTTTCGACTGGAATGGGACTGTAGTGATGCAAGCTGGGAACGAGTTTGTCGTTCCAAAAAAAAACACCTTCCACAACCCTGAGGAGCAGAGGTACGAAGGCATGGCGGGATATGTAGGTAAGAAATCAACATTTAACCACTTCTTTTGGGTCAGTTTTATCGATAATAAGAGTAGTTAAGGCCTTCATGCCTAGAAGACTAGAAAGGTATTAAGCCAAGTCCATGAATGATTATATTTCTTGGAAATCAAACAATAAAAATGCTGTAATGGTATATCCTTCAAAATATTCGCCTCGGGGAGACAGAGAAGCTTATTATAGAGGACAGTATTGTGGTAGTAGTCTAAACACATTGTCACGATCTTCTGCCATCCCATAAACACTCACACGGTAAGTGCAAATGCTCACACTCTCTGCACATCCCCTTTTAAGGATGTCGCTCCAGAATGAAACAAAGGGAGTGAGTGAAATTACTCTGCCTGATAAACGTGTTTGGAGAAGGAGCTGCGCGGAAGCGCTGTTTCGCAAATGCTGATTTGAGGAAAAAGATTAACAATCAGTCAAGTTGGTTTATTCTAACATTACTCCCAACGATGCCTGTGTCCTCGGTTATGAAACGGTTTATGATTTCAGCCCCAGCTGTTTCATATTAAGCCTGCAGACTACTGAAAATGTTTTTTGAGGTTGGGTTAGTTGTGTGGTAGTAAAGGCTGCAGTGTGGTTTTGCTCGCAGGTTATGATGTGCAGTCAGCGTACACACCCAATGGAGTGCTGTACATCACAGGAGCACCACGGTTTAACCACAGCGGACGTGTCACTGTGTACCGCTTCGACGGAGAGAACGTCACCATAACACAGACGCTGAAAGGAGAGCAGGTATGTTCATAATATAAAATTGTTGGGTGGATCTCACAAAACAGATGACATTTCACCCCAAAAAAACAAAATGGGAACGGAGTGAAGCCGGTGACGCGAGGGCTAATGAGCATCACCTACATGCCACACTAGACTCCACAAAGGAACTCCAGAAGGATAAAAGGAGGAGTGAGGACAGTGAAGGATGAGACAGCACCAGGCCTGGACTTTATGTTGTTTTGATTAAGTCTCATTGTTGGCTGAGAGTCTGATGTTCAAGAGACATGAAACACCCAAAGACCTTGGGAAACATCAGATAATGTGCCCTAGCTTAGCATTAGAAGATGTTTCATTACAACTCGCCCCAAAATCAAAAGAAAAACATGTATTCGTTTAATGAAAGTTAAATGCAGTGTCATTCTCAATGGTATATTTTTTCCCTCATGCTTTTCGTAGATCGGCTCCTATTTCGGCAGCGTCCTCCAGACGCATGACATTGACCGTGACAATTACACTGACATCCTTCTGGTCGGAGCTCCCATGTATATGGGTCCAGAGAGAGACGAACAAGGTCAAGTCTACGTCTACAAACTCAATAAGGTGTGTGTGTCTTTAATCTGTGTGTGATGTGCCTCATTCCACATACTGAAAACATGTGTAGGGGAGTGTAGTACCTTCATTCCACCCGAGAGCATGTGGGAGCAGTAAATTTGGATCTGTCTTCAGGGAGTGTGGGTTGTGTTGGTGTTCAGCCTGAGATAAATGGTCCCAGAGCAGGAGAAGGGTTGGAATGAGAGCTTGGCATCATGGGAATGGAAATCTAATGAAACTGTAATGTCTCCAGCAAAATACCAGCCTCTGTGGAGCACCTGCTCTCAAGATCTTCCAAATAATGGTGTAAATGGAGCAATTTTTATCGGTTTTTGGTCAGTGTTTCTTTGTGAAGCATTTTAGTGTTTACAAGGCAGCACTATTGAGCCCACATATTTGTTTTGATTTGATTTGAACATTAAAAAAACACTTAACATACAGACTCCATTTAAACTCTGGACATAAATGCAACCCTTAAAACCTTTTAAAACCTTTGAATTACATTCTTACAATGCTTGCCATTCAAGAAATCTAACCGACAAATTAAGATCTGTCTTTTGTCTTGTTTATTTGCACATTGAAATGTGGTTTGTCTCAAAGGTTTCAGGGTTTTTGTTTATTATCGCCCAATCCCATGGAGCAACCTGGGGTAAATTTTCTTGTTCAAACGTCTTACTCACTGTCACAATCTGGCAGGATTCAAACCTACGTTTTTACCCATATCTTCAACCACGAGGCTGCACCGAAAAAAAAAGTGTGTTGGATTTACATGATTTAATTGTGTACATCGGTCCCACATTAATCAATTAAGTTAAACAAACATAATTGGTTCATGTAACTTCAACATCATAGAATGAACACATTTTATGTGACCCAATTAAGTAGTCTCAAAGTGAATTTTAAATGGCTCCCTGACATGATTCAGGCATTACATTTCTTACATTCATTCACTTCAATTTCATATACTTTAATGTTACACAACTGAATTATTTTACTGCACTAGCTAGTTGACAAATTTTCAGCTAGTAAAAACATACATTAGCATCTTAAATGCTAAGCATTAAACGCTTCTTCAGCAAAGCAATTGTCACTTTAGCTGTCTCAATCCACAGCCTAAGCAAATGCTCCACTCTTCTACACAATGGTAACCCACTGAAATTTAAATTGGTCTAATAAAGCCCAGTTTCAGTTAATGCAGCACAAATCCTTAATGTAATCTCAACACAAACGGATTAAGTAAACTTCAACTTGACTTATTTCTTTAAGTGGATTGAACACAATCAAATTAATTTTTGACAAAATGTATAGCAATTGTGTTACATAAGCTCATTTTAATTAAGCAATTTGAACAAGCAGTACAACAGATTTTTTTCCGTGTGTAGGTCACACTGAGAGCTGTCGTATCTCAGTCATTTACTCGGTGTATCTTATTGTTACCCTCAGGATGGGCTGTTTGAACATGAAATGACACTGAAGCCGCTCAATCAGACCTGTTGTACAGCTAACTCTCGGAGCAACTGTAAAAGCGTCAATAAGAACGAGCCCTGCGGCGCACGCTTTGGCACTGCAATCGCTGCCGTTCCCGACCTCAACCTGGACGGCTTCAATGACTTAGTAATCGGATCACCTTTGGAGAACGACCACAGAGGGGCAGTGTATATTTACCACGGTTCACAGAAATCAATAAAGGAGAAGTATGTACAGGTAAGCAATCTTCTAAGCATAGCATCAAGTAGTCTTTAACATTAAGGCTTTGGAGGTTAGAAAGACAGACCCTGTATATACAGTACGTACAGTTGCATTGTAACACAATAAATGCTTACAATGTATTTATGATGCACGGCAGAACTATTCAAATATATATATTATTGATATACAGAGTCACTTGTATATCCATTCACCCATTCTTCAAACTACTTATATGTCATATGTAGGGTCGCAGGGATGCTGGAGCTTATATACTTATACATTTTATTTTTTTCTTGATCAATTTAAATAAGGTCGGGACAATGAAACATTTAGCGAAACTGAACTTTTTAACTTTAGCTGAGATTGAGGTTTAATTTTATATTAAAATAAATATGGTATTTGTGTTTGTTTGTGTTTAGCGTATTGCTGCTGGAGGAGATGGAGAGAGCATGAAGTTCTTTGGCCAATCAATTCACGGCATCATGGATTTGAATGATGATGGCATCATCGACGTCACTATCGGAGGAATAGGAGGGGCCGCACTTTATTGGTGAGTGTGCTTGACTTAAAGCGTCATTTTTATTTGAGTGTGTCAACAAAACGTTTATTTATTTATCGCAATCCATTCTGAAGTACAACGTTTTAAATTCCCACTAATGTCTGGGGCTATAAAAGCCATGGGTATGAAACTTGAACTCACTACCCTCTGAATGTCTGTCTTCCTGGTTCCCACCCACAGCAGCTGTCTCAAATTTGGACCTAAGCCTAAACATCCCACATTGCAGAGGCTTGTCCGTCAGGGGTTATGTCCCTTCGCTACGACCCATTTCTGTTGCGCTCTGAAACTGTGTGAGAGTGCCTCCAACCAAGAAATAAACTCTTGGCAGCATTTCCTTTCATAGATCCCCCTGTAGAGATTCCAGAGTGTCCACAAAATGACCCCTAATGCTGAGCCTTTGCGAATGTAGAGCAAAGCCATAGAGTCTAGTGACCTCTGCCATCTTCACTCCCCAAGCTGCACCGCCCAGCCTTTTAGGAGCTCTCCATTCGCCTGTAATTGACCACATATTACATTTTTGGAGGCCATCTGAAGTATTTAGTTGGACTGAAAACAGTCTATGATCTACGAACCAGCTGTTGTTGTACAGAATGAGACACCTATTAATCCTCCAAATGCTGCTCCATTCACATAAACATCTTGTTGAACTTGTTTAATCCAGGTCTCGGGATGTTGCAGAGCTTCTTGCCGAGATGACCTTTGACCCAAGTAAGATCAATCTGCAGCAGACCTGTCAGGTGCACGGGAGGACCACAGTATGTGTGAAGACCAAAGTGTGTTTCAGTTACCGGATCAAGTCTGACAAAGACACAAACACAGGAACTGGTGAGTCACTGATGCTCTTGTCAATGCCTGATGTCTTGTCAATCAAGTCTTTCATTTTCTATGTTTTTAAATTCCGTTTCTCCCCAGTCATAAGGTACAATTTGACGCTGGACTCGCTGAGAGCGGTTGCCAGAGGGCGGTTTAACGAAACAGAGGACAGAAAATTGCAGAAGAAAGAGTCTATCGATAACCAGCTTTGCAGAGAGCACATCTTCTACACGTCGGCAAGTAAATCAGTCTTCTCGTACGCAAGTATAGACCAGGTTAGACGCCATATTGGATTTAACACGGATCGAAACGAGGCTGTGAGGGATAGACTTAGAGTCTTTACAATGGGACTCATTGTGTAAAGGTTCTAGACAACATCATTTTCACAACAGTTTCATGGCATTTTTGAGTTTGTTACAGAAAGACCTTACATCAGCTGAACAATGTATATTGTTAAACAACAGTACAATCCATTGAACGCACTGTATTCTGTCCCTCACATCCTCGTTTTCATTCCTGTCCAAACTTAAATATGACGCTACCCTGACTGAGGTCTATAGGGCTGCACAAACTTCTGTCTTGTGTTTTTAGCTTATCTTCGTGTACAGTACTTACGAAGAAAGTGTAACACCTCTCGCAGTTCCAAACGCTTATGGTACGTCTGACGTCATACATCGCGCCAGTTACACTCTAAAAAATACTGGGTAAAAAACAACCCAAGTAGGGTTGAAAATGGACTAACCCTGCAATTGGGTTGCTTTAACCCTGCATTTTTTAGAGTGTACACTTTTCCATAAGTTGAATACGGAAGGCGGTCTGGTGGAAGCTAGATATTTTACTTTTTAACCCCCCCAGAGCTGTATGGATTCCTTTTATAATGGATGGATGCACTTTTTTGGGCTTCAAATTTTGGGCTGCCATTATAATGCTTGGATTAGCCAGGACATTTTTTTTTATAAAACTCTGATTGTATTCGTCTGAAAGAAAAATGCCATATACTTCTAAGATGGCTTGAGGGTGAGTAAATCATGGGGTAATTTTCATCTTTGAATGAACTATCCCTTTAATACATAACCCACCATTTATGTGAATACAATCCGAAAACGTATTTTGACATATTTGTGTGCACGTGTTTAGGTGCGTATGATCCAAAGCCCATTTACTATCCGCTTTCGGCTCCGTCTTGGAGTGCGCACAAAGAAATCCGCCTGGGGAACAGTGTCTATTTTGCGCTTTTAATAATACTGTTTAATATCAAACACATCCCGCTGTTTCACAACACTAGACTGCATTTTACAACACTCACTTATTCGGCTGATTTGGAAGTTAAATTTGGGCTTTTAGGAAGGAATGAAAGTGCACTGCTGTGAAGGAAAGGAAGGTGAGCTGGATGGAATACGGCAGCAACACCACGATTATCTTGTTTTCATAATCGTTGGAAGCCAAAATCCTAAATTATTCGCACAGCCCTACATGACAGTAACTTAATAGTGTAGCTTTTCCAGTGACAAGCTACTTAAACATTGAAAAACTTTGTCCATCATTTGTTGTTACCAACAGGGAAAAAATCACAAAACAGGAAATTATATTATTGGTCAAAAAGTACCAGATAATTTGACATTTTCATAGACTAGTGCAGAGTATAAGATGTATATGTTCAAATGTCTTCTTGAATGTAATGTATTTTGCTTTGAATAGAAGTGTCTGCCAAATGTATAAATGTAAAGCATTAGCTTGCAATGTAGACTGTACACTCCCTCCCCCTGTGTGTTCAGACAGGCTTCTTATAAAAGCAGCCCCCGCGCTTCTCTGAAACCATTAACTGCGTATCTTTTTGCCTCTGATCTAGATTGTTACGTTTAACGTCTCTCAGTAGATAAAGAGCATACAACTAAGAGTTTGAAAGTAAAGGACTTGAGTTTAATAAAAGCCAGAGTTTCTCTGATCAAAGGCCCGAGGCCAGTAAAGTCACCCCCAGCCTCCATTGAGACTGCAGCACGTCCCGCTTCAGTGCATACTCGTCCTCTGAGCTCAAGAGGAAGTATGCTATCTGTGAGCAAACAGAATGTGCTGTAAGAGGCGACGCCCCCTTGCGTTAATGATGGACGACTTCAATACTGCATGATCAATATGAGAATATGACCTACAAACCGATAATACGGAGTTGATAATAGGCTGCTAGCAACAGAATGAATTTGAGACCATTTCTGAGGCTGTTATTAAGCTGCCTGAAAGACGTTAAGCTGAAAAAATTTGCAACATCCTTTATTATTCCCCACAGGATAAACTGGATTTCAGAAACCCCATTATGGTCACGCTGGATTTCGGTTTAGCGGATGAAGACAAGGGTCCGGTCCTGGACGGGGAATTACCGACGTCACTCAACAAGACTGTAAGATCTCATTCTCTCTCCTGCTGCCGAATCAAATCTGAGGTTTATACGTGTAGGTCATAGAGTGTAGCATTCACTGCTCCAGTAACCGCTACACTGGCTGCTGCAGTTATAACACTCATTAAAAGAAGGAGTAAATGTGGGTGGCAGCTGTAAGTTAGTCAAATAAAGTCTCTCTAATTTTACAAGCGTTGAAAGATTTTCTCCATGTTTGCTATCCCACATGCAGTTATAATGAGATTTTAATTAGAAGAAAAAGGGATGGACTGGCATAGGGAATACCAAGACTTTTCTTAATGGGCTAGTTGAATAGTTGGCCAAATTACAGTCAAGTGCTGGTCCTAAGAAACTAGCTCAGGACACGCTTATAACCAGCTTAAACCAGCTCATGACCATCTAAGGACCAGCTAAAACCAGCTGCCATGTTTCAAAACATACCTAACCAGCATATGCTGGGGTTTTTATCTGCTCCCGTAAAACTTTAATAAATTATAATGTTTCGACCAAATAAGGACTATTTGATTTAAGTTTCATGGGAGCAGATACATTTTTTTTTTTAATTTCTTTGATTTTGATCGAGCACCTGCACAATTTTGGATGTGCAAATAATAGTGATTCGAGAATTCTTTGAATCAATTGAACCAATTGCTTCGCTAAATGATTCACTGATTTTTAGTGCACAAAATGCCACATGCTGGTGTCCCCTGTTGGTCAGACCAGTGTAAATGCAGAGAAAACTGCATAAAAACCAGTGGTCGCTGGTGGGTTTTAAAATAGAGGAGGCACACATCCCCTCCCAAAGATTCTGCTTTAAAATGGCTTTTTTGCTCAATTTTAGACAGAAAATTTACAGAAAACGACATATACAGCAAGACAATATAAACATAATTTTACTCATCTAGCCTATCACTTGAAGCAAACATCCACCCTTCTGTCCTTTAAATGTACATGTTAAAAGAAATTGCTGTAGCCTATATCTTATCTTAGCCTATAGGCGTGGGGTCTTCCTTCATTTTTTATTTGTAGCTGTTGTCCGAATGGTAGTTTGATTAAATTAGTTTGCGATCAAATGTTCAATATTTCTTCTCTCCATACGCAGTTGGTACATCAGCTGTAGCAGTTCACACTAATATTGCGTAATTTACGTCTCTCCGATGATTTGTTGCTTTACCAAGGGAGGCTAGCCTTCTCTACCATGTTTCTTTTCTCAACACTCTTAATCTCTGAAGTGAAATGCGTACTCACTCCACGCACACACACACACTAATACCCAAGCAGACAGCTTTGCCAGCTCACGAGATAAGGTTATCAGGAGGAAGAGCCGTTTTCCTGGAGACATCACAGAGTAACGTTTGCCAGAGCTACTCCCTGAAGTTCTGTTGTTCTTGTCCTCTCTTCAGTAAAGCACTCAAACAGCAAAACAATTCTTGACACAAATATTTGCGGGAAACAGTTGGCTTAATGCTTGTTATAATTAAATGACATTGTTGGAAAAGGGTGTAAAACAAAAACTGGCAGGAAAATGATTTAGACCAACATTTTTTGGCAGACATTGTTTAACTTAAAGGGGTGAAGATGTTTTGAAGTTTGTTTTTGCGACCATCCAAGCGTGTCAGAATAAATCTTCCTTTATTACGTTTCTTTGTATAATCTTTCTCTCTAGATCGCATTAGTGGACTGTGGGAATAACGACAAGTGTGTTGCTAATCTACACCTTAAAGCCACTGCAAACATCTCAAGGTATTAATAGTATTTTTTTAAAGTCCTAAAATGTTTCAGATTCTTCTGTCTTTGATGCAATTATTATTGTAGATTGAAAATGCAGATAATTATGCTATGTCATGGTCGCGGTTTTATTCGTATGGTAAATGTTTTCTGGTGGATTCCAATGTATTTGGTCAATTCCTGTTGTCTGCTGCCCCCTTCTGTTGACTTTTGAAAGAATAAATATTCCCTGTAAGGTTGTCCAGTCAATGTCATCAGCCTCAGATTTGTCTACAAGGCATGAAACAGAATTTCAGAAGCTCTGGATTCAAACTGACTTTGTCCGTCTCTTATTTCTGTATAATTATAGTCTTCTCATAAAAAGCAACCAGGAGAAGTTCTATGTCAACATCGAGATCCACAACAGCGGAGATAATGCTTATAATACCAAGGTTACACTGAGCCACACGGAAAATATCAACTATGTGAAAGTTGAGGTAAGTCATCTGTAAGAAACACTTGCTTTTAGATAGATCAGTATATTTAAATGGTACATAACACACACAGTTTCTGCTAATACTATGTTAATTTTGAGTACCTATAGATTAGTATTGCATCCTTCATATCTTCAGAGTCTTTAGTTTTATCATATTTATAAAAGACAGATACGCTGTACCAATTCTTTCTGAAAACAGCCGAACTTGTGGAAGGCGTGCAGTAGGCGGAGCTAAAGAGTCACGAGCACACACACACACACACATGTTGTGTTTCCATGTTTTATGGGGACATTCCATAGGCGTAATGCATTTTATACTGTACAAACCGTATTTTCTATCCCCCTACACTGCCCCTGCCCCTAAACCTACCCATCACAGGAGACATGCTGCATTTTTACATTTTCAAAGAACATCACTTAGTGTGATTTATAAGATGTTTGCCTCATTGGGACCAAAAAATGTCCCCAAAAGGACAAGGATTTTGGATATTGCCATCTTTGTGGGGACATTTTGTCCCCATACCGTAGGGATTACCAGTCCACACACACACACACACACACAATACATCATGGCATTATCCCTGGATAACTTTCAATTCACTATGCGTTTGTGTTGTTTAGATTATATGCACTATGCCGAATGCCAACAAAACAGACATTTGATGTGGTTTCGACTGACGGGGAACAAACAAACCAGGGCCGGCCCAAGACTTTATGGGGCCCTAAGCAGAATTTTATTTGGGGGCCCCCCTGTGCCACCAATACAATTGACTATTGTCAGTTCTTGATATTTTTTTTTTAACAAATAAATGCAGCCTTGGTGATCATTATGAATTTGCGAAGATGTTTGCTGCATGTTGCGTTCCCAGATGAGAATTTTGAGCGACTCAAACATATAACGTAAACACTTGAAGAGAAGCAATTACTGAGAAACTGGAAGCTATGCTGTCCAAAACATCCAGCATGTCAGATAAGATATTCGCACTTAACCATATCACATTCTCAAATCCATTCATTCATAAAACGGTTACCTGGAAACTGACGAGTAGCAAAGTTTCAGCACCAGTTTTTCTCACACTTTGAACTTTGAACCCTGGCTAACAAGGTGATAGTGTTCAGCCAATGGTGCCGCAAGCTTGTGCAGCTCAGTCATAATCAATCCGTGCATAACATATATTAGTAAATGTAACATTTTTGCAGTCTATTGCCCCTAGCAGCCACTTAGTTCGCTTATGCCTTGGGCCGGCTCTGAAACAAACACACTTGCAGAAGCTGAACAAGGTTATCTTTCCCTCACAATAAAAAACACACTTCTTTAGTGACATTGTTGATTTTATGGATTTTGGGTGCACTCTTGGTCTCGCTTTGGTTGATGTGTCCACTCGCTCATCCAGGAGAAGTGCCCATACAAGGAATTCAACCTTTTATGATGTCAAACAGGGCCATACTCTGAAAAAACTTTCAGAAACGTATTATAATCCTGAAGGAGTGTATTTGCCATTGAAATTTTGTCCATGTTAAGCATAAGAATCCAACTTTTTTTAACAGTGTAAATAAGTCAGAATGCATGAAATGGCATTAGAAAATAGCATCAAAATAGCATCAGAATGCATGAAATACCCTTTAAATCTATCTATGTACAAAACAATTTCCGGTTTCTTTTTTTTCTGCAGCCTAAAGAGAAGGACTGTGAAACTAATAATACCAAAATAGTATGTGCAGTTGGATATCCTTTCCTTAAATCTGATAAAAAGGTGAGATTTGCCTCTGCTATCAAATTAGCGTTATGATGTTTCATCTCATTCTGTTTACACTCATATCATGTCAATCCAACAGGAAAGCTTCAAAATCCAATTTGAGCCCAATCCCTCTCATATCCGTAAGGACATTGTGATTAATGTGACTGCAACAACGTAAGAATTGCATCCATTTAAAAGTTACCAATTAAATCTTTTTACTGTGTTTGACTTACTTGATCAAATAGAGAATATGGATACTTTGTTGTATATAATTATTATTTTCAACACAGTGATAGTGAGGGGTTAGATTCAGGGCTGAAAGACTACTTTGTGAGCATCATCATCCCTGTGAAGCATGAAGCCAACCTGCGATTCATTTTGTAAGTTCCTTATTTAAACCAACCAATCAGCTTTGCCAAAACCAAAAGAATTGGACTTAACCTAAGTTAACCTAATTAAATATGATATTTTGTGCAAATGATATACACCAGAACTACTAGTCTGATTGTCATTTCATGTTTTATTATAGTAACAAGTATATGAAGGAGGACCACATCATACTGAAAGAGAAGGAGACAATACCCAGTGTTTTCAACCACACTAGTGTGATCGGGGACGAGGTGAAAATCAGCTACACGGTAAGACTCAATCTCAGCCTGGCGTTTGAATCACTAACATCAGGCCCTCTAGACTATCATGTGGTTAAGAAAGAGGACAAATGAGGAACTGTGAAGGAGAACTATGTCTATGTAGTTCATAGAAAACTGGTGTAAACTAAGTCAAAACTAAGATAATGTGTGACCAAGGAGTCATGTTAGAGTCAAATGGAGTCTGATGCCAACCTTTACGAAAAATAAGTTTATTCAAGTGTGCTATAAGTATACTTCTTTAAAACTAAAAATATGGAGGTATACTTTCAGTCTAATCTTTTTATGTACTATATTTAAAACTGCACATAGTATACTTGACTTATACTGTCAGAAAGTTATATTTGGCCTGCACTTGTACTCAATCTTTTGATCAGATATATATTTAAAAGTATAATTAATTATTCTAAGTATACTTGCCTTGTAGTTGTGTTTACTCGTTTGATTAAGTAGCCTATTAAATACTTTTTCACATAGTTTTACATACTGTCTTATAAACTTACATTGTTTATAAAGAAAACATATATGTTCCTAATTCTGAGTATGTGAATTGTTGTGTAGGCTAGTCCAATGCTAGTGTACCTTAGACTGGGTAAACCCAGCCTGATCTGCCAGCCATTTCGCCCTGCTGCTCAGTCTGGAAGCCTGTACATTAATTTCTACTGCTTCTGTTACACTTTTGCAGAAACCAATCACAGACTGGCTTATCCAGCTGGCACGCTATTGGCGGGTTTAACACAATGACGGAAAGAAAAGCGATGGGTCGTTTCCCGTTGATCATGCCTATTGTGGTCTGATTGGTTGAAGGACTATCCAATTGCGTACAGAGTCATTTGAATTATGCTCGTTTATCATGCCTCTTGTGCAGTAGAAAATACATAGCAGACTCCCCAGACCAATGTTCAATCTTAAATTGAGCTTGGTCTGGTGAAAGCCAGACAAAGTGTACATATATTTACTTCAAATCTACTTTCCTCTTTTCCCGCCATTGACTGAATTTTTCAGCTATCCATGTTTTCCCTGTTATACAATAGGGGCGGTATTACACACCTTCTAGTACAGAATCTCCGGATCAAAACACAGGTGAAGAAGCAGAAACAAGTGATAAAATAACACAACCATCAAACATTAAACAGCATTTAAATCAAAACTACCTAATATTACCGATGAACCCACGAAGAGGAAACGACTGTGAAGCTTTGGAGGTGTTGATGGACTCGATTTTCTCTACATTTTGATCAACTTTCTGAATCCGATCCGAACATAGACGCCTGCTTGTGCTTTCAAACACTCCCGTGCGTTGATTATTGTAGCCAATCACAGACATATATCCGATGAGCGTGTGAACACAATGGCCAATCAGAGGTGTTAACAATTCCACTCAACGCGTCACATTTTTTCAACTTAGTTGTAAACTTGTTGTGTACACAAAGTTTACTACTGTTACACTTAAAATGTACTTTTATGCACTAAAAAGTGTGCCAATTTAATTCCAAACAGTATTAAAACAGTACACTTAATACTGTATACTTCTAGTACATGGATATTAGTATATTTACTACATAAAGTATACTTAAAATATACTTGAACTTTACTAAAGTTTACTGAACTTGAAGTATACTTCTGCTTCATGATTCATTTAAACTGGTTTGAGTGTGAATGCTCTGTTGATCCAGAAATTTAGTTCTGACTGATTTCTGATTGTGTTCAACAGATTGAGAGAGATCTTGGAATGCCGAGTCCTCCACTACAGCTCAAGATAAGTTTCCCGTATCAAACATCTGCAAAAAACTTGCTGCTGTACCTCACAGATCTCATCCACACAGCGGTAGGTGCTCCGATTTCTCAAGTGGCCCTATCTACATAACTGGCTCAGAAATATCGCAACTGCCTCATTTTCTTCTTATAGGACATCAGATGTGATGCCAATAAATGGATTAACCCTTTACACATCAAGCCTGACAACCCTTATGCAGTGAATCCTAAAAAAGAGACCTTGAGCATCTATCTTTTGGTGAGTAAGCGTCGCTTTTCTTATGATTATGTGAATAAACACATTTGAAATGTGTATCTGATCACGTCTCATTTTTTCTCTGTCTCCCAGAGTTGTAAAGAAGAAAGAAATCCCTGTGTGTCCTTTAGCTGCTCCATCCCTCCTGGAGACTTCAACCAGATCAACACCACTTTCAGAGTGTGGCGACCCACCTTCATCAAAGTACGCTATTCTGTTTGATTCTTAACTTTCACAGTTCCGCTATGTATGATCTGTCAGCCTGTTATAGTAATATACATTGCCATTTGAAAAAAATGTATCATCCATAGGGAGAGTTTTCCAGCATTTACATGGGTATCGATGCCATGCTGGAGAACAAGAACACGGACCTGTTTGTGTTAAATGATAACGTCAAGACCAGACAGGTATGAAAAGAAAACCAGCCCTGAATTCTGCACCAATATCAATATGAGCAGCATTTTAAATTAAATTCATGATCATTAAGATTAAAAATTGCATCAGGCTCAGTCTATATTTAAAAATGCTGTAAGGGATTTTTTTAAATACCACACATAAACTGTTCCTGGTACCAGCCAATTGCCTAATCTGTAAATGTCATGTGAAAAAAATCCATCTGGAATCACCTTAAATTGATGTCATGACAACGCTGACAAACACTTCACTAGTCACTATTATGAGCTGTAGGCAGCAGGCAGGCAGTGATTTTAAAGATGTACTGTAAGTGTCCATTAGATGAAAGTAATCTAAATGGGGAAAAATGAAATCAGCATTCACAATTAAATATTCAAGATCTGCTTTTTTTATATACTGGTCCTTCTAAAAAAAATTAGCATATTGTGATAAAAGTTCATTATTTTCCATAATGTAATGATAAAAATTAAACTTTCATTTATTTTAGATTCATTGCACACCAACTGAAATAATTCAGGTCTTTTATTGTTTTAATACTGATGATTTCAGCATACAGCTCATGAAAACCCAAAAATCCCAAAAAATTAGCATATCATGAAAAGGTTCTCTAAATGAGCTATTAACCTAATCATCTGAATCAACTAATTAACTCTAAACACCTGCAAAAGATTCCTGAGGCTTTTAAAAACTCCCAGCCTGGTTCATTACTCAAAACCGCAATCATGGGTAAGACTGCCGACCTGACTGCTGTCCAGAAGGCCATCATTGACACCCTCAAGCGAGAGGGTAAGACACAGAAAGAAATTTCTGAGCGAATAGGCTGTTCCCAGAGTGCTGTATCAAGGCACCTCAGTGGGAAGTCTGTGGGAAGGAAAAGTGTGGCAAAAAACGCTGCACAACGAGAAGAGGTGACCGGACCCTGAGGAAGATTGTGGAGAAGGACCGATTCCAGACCTTGAGGGACCTGCGAAAGCAGTGGACTGAGTCTGGAGTAGAAACATCCAGAGCCACCGTGCACAGGCGTGTGCAGGAAATGGGCTACAGGTGCCGCATTCCCCAGGTCAAGCCACTTTTGAACCAGAAACAGTGGCAGAAGCGCCTGACCTGGGCTACAGAGAAGCAGCACTGGACTGTCGCTCAAATTTTGCGTGTCATTCGGAAATCAAGGTGCCAGAGTCTGGAGGAAGACTGGGGAGAAGGAAATGCCAAAATGCCTGAAGTCCAGTGTCAAGTACCCACAGTCAGTGATGGTCTGGGGTGCCATGTCAGCTGCTGGTGTTGGTCCACTGTGTTTTATCAAGGGCAGGGTCAATGCAGCTAGCTATCAGGAGATTTTGGAGCACTTCATGCTTCCATCTGCTGATAAGCTTTATGGAGATGAAGATTTCGTTTTTCAGCTCGACCTGGCACCTGCTCACAGTGCCAAAACCACTGGTAAATAGTTTCCTGACCATGGTATTACTGTGCTCAACTGGCCTGCCAACTCTCCTGACCTGAACCCCAAAGAGAATCTGTGGGATATTGTGAAGAGAAAGTTGAGAGACGCAAGACCCAACACTCTGGATGAGCTTAAGGCCGCTATCGAAGCATCCTGGGCCTCCATAACACCTCAGCAGTGCCACAGGCTGATTGCCTCCATGCCACGCCGCATTGAAGCAGTCATTTCTGCAAAAGGATTCCTGACCAAGTATTGAGTGCATAACTGAACATACGTATTTGAAGGTTGACTTTTTTTGTATTAAAAACACTTTTCTTTTATTGGTCGGATGAAATATGCAAATTTTTTTAGATAGGAATTTTGGGTTTTCATGAGATGTATGCTGAAATCATCAGTATTAAAACAATAAAAGACCTGAAATATTTCAGTTGGTGTGCAATGAATCTTAAATATATGAAAGTTAAATTTGTATCATTACATTATGGAAAATAATGAACTTTTATCACAATATGCTAATTTTTTGAGAAGGACCTGTATATATATATATATATATATATATATATATATATATATATATATATATATATATATATATATATATACACATTTGAAAAAAATCTATCAAATGGGCTGCTACCCAATAAGGTACTAATGTATCTTGCATCTCTAAATAATAGTTTATTTCATATTATTAAAGTCAGCATGATTGTTCACCCTATCTATATATCTTATTGTGAAAAAATAATCCATGCATAGATTCCTTGAACTCATAATTTTTAATCAAAATGTCATAACTAGATGTTCAGGTGATTCAACAGACTTCTCTCTGCGTATCTTTTCCAATCATTCAGTCTGCTTTAAGCCCTCTCCCTTTCTTGCAACAACTGAAAGCTCTTATTCAGATCTGCCTCCATTTAATTAATACTTCTTTTGGACAGTTCGTTTCAGTGAACCGACTCAAAAATACGATTTGTTTATGTTAGAGGTGGGCATAGATAAAAAATTTTATTCGACCCCTCATTCTAGTCAATGCTCACGTTACACATGCTCGCATCATCAACTCATCGGTTGTTTGCGGATATGTCCAAGTCTGAACTGTTTCAGAGTACTGGTGACTTGAGAATTGTTGTAAGTGTAACTATTAACCGACTTGAATTGAGAGAACTGCTATCATTTTACTCCTGTTGACTGAGAATTTGTGTTCAGGTGCATTGTTGGCGCACTGACCAATAAAAACCTGGTCTAAAGTCAATAGCACAGTATTTTTGTGTTATTTAAAGGGTGTTTTAGTAATAATTGTGTGTGCACAACGCGCGTACACTCTGCTTATTACACACACAGGGATGTGCAGCAGCACACAAACATTTTTAAATATTAAAAAGAAAAGGATTCTCTCTGGAGAAGTGTTCAGTCTTTCCGCTTGCAAATTCTGCCATGTAAATAGCGAATCTGCCATGGTGAAAGCGCAACTGGCTTATAAACGGAATGGGAGATGAGACTCTGATTGGTTTATTGCATGCCACACACAAAACACACCCATGACTCATTAAGACACTAGGTACAACCCTTTTGGCGCACCGACCGTTTTTTTGTCGTTAAACTAGCAAAAGTGGATTCGGGCTAAGTGCACCTCCGCCATGCACTTCAGACCATGCACTCAGATCATTAAAAAAGGGCCCAAAGTTAACAAAATGGCTGAAATCCCTTACAGCACCTTTAAATTAGCACTTTATTTTAGCTTTTAAAACATGACTATAGTGTTACATCTTTACTGCAGGTGAAGATTCAAGTCACCAAAGACATACGAAGTGGAATCCCACTATGGATTATTATCCTCAGTATTCTTATAGGACTTTTAATACTGGCACTTGTTATCTTCGCCTTATGGAAGGTAAGCATCACTACTTTGCTTATGTTAGCTCACCACCAGCTCAGTGATGTTGAATGTTGACTGTGTTGAATGTTCTCCTCCAGGCTGGATTCTTCAAGAGAAAATCAGTTGAAGACATGAAGGAAGAAATGAAGGACTCTGATTGAAGCCTGCGGTTCTGTAGCCTCTATCCCTCAGGTCAACTCATAGTAAACCTCTAACTAAGGTCATCGAGATCACATAGCAGAACCATCACTAGGGATTTAAAGAAAAATGAAGATCAGAGTCTGGGTTCACCAACAGTGTATTGTAGAGCATACCAAAGAGAACCCAGCGCTTTGCTTGACACTTTCATTCATCTTCATGTGTTCACTGCAAAATTCGACGCCACAAAATTGGTGGTCATTTTGCCAAACCTCGAGAGTCAAGCTTTGAACAGCAAAGCATCAAAGGTTCACCTGAACTCAACATCCCACCAGCCACGGTTCCTCATCTGTAACCCCCCCCTACGGCATTCATCATCAGCATAGCAAGGCTCAGGAACCTGTCCTGGAAACGTCTAGAGTTATCTACAGTCCTGTAATCAGAACCATACACTCTTATTGGCAGCAGGTTTATAAATGGAGGTCTATTCCAATAACTCACTTTTAGAGCTTGTTTTGATGAAGCGCTGTACAGTGATGTTTTTCGGTTCAAAGCATTTGTTTTGATTAGTGTTATGGGCTATGATTATCGGCACATTCCTTTTGTTCACGAAGCAACTTTTTGGCACTGATGTTTTTCACACTTTTTGTCTTCAATGATGAAGAGAAAAAGGCCTGTACTGTAAATGTAAAAGCTTAAAGTGTATATAAAGTTATGTTTGCAATATCGCTTTAATGATGAAGTAATGGCTTTATCAAAAGTCTTGTTTTTGAGGTCTTTTTGCATCTTGATGCCTGCAGTGTTTCTCAGGTATTCCAGATGGGTCGCAGACTCAGTGAATGTCTGGAATCATAAAATTGGACTGCCATCAATTATTCTTGTTTGGTTTTTTGCCATATGTAAATATTAGAAAAACAATTACTTGAGTAAAATAGAACTGTTAAAGCTTAAGTGTGCAATTTGTGCACCACCAATCTAATGACTGTTTTCAAACAGGATTTCCAAACTTTCCTATTGGTCGACAGCCACAGCTTAAACTCACACCATTGGTTAATTCAATGTTGCTGTTGTTGCACTGGATGGGAAGCTCCAGAGAACAGAGCAATGTTTTGAGATCACCATAGAGACACAGTGTTCATAACTTAAGGAAATTCACCAACAAATGACTTATAGATGACTTCATATTAATCCGTAGTAAAAAATGACACATTTCAGCTTTATATATAAATATATATAATTATCTTTTGATTATTTCTGGGAAACAGCAGAAATAATCAAACACAGAGTGCACATATTGCAAAGGGTGCAGTCAAGAATACTGTACATATACAGTGCCTTAATTTGTATTGCACTGGCTGTTTGAATGGAAAGAACAAATCTTATTTGCATTATTATGTCTCCCATTTATTTGGAGCATAAATACATTTGTAATAAATGAATGATGCATTAAGCCATGCTGTTAAAGCAGAAAAAAAATGTTAGCTACATTATTTCTGGTTCTGCTGTTATTGTGGGTTTTTTTTTCTGTTTCTTTATGTTCAAGATATTTTAAACTTGTTGTTTTTGCAAAATAATTTTTCCAACAGCTAACCAGAGCCTGCCACAAACTCGGAAGTATAAGAACCGCACAACCAGTTCTTTCCCGCCCCTTTTCATTTTTCTTTGTAAAAACCATGTGCAACATTGCAAGCTTTTGTGCAGCACAAAGCGACGTTATTTACTGTTCGCATGTCGCATCTTTTGATTTTAATATATTTTGTTTTTAATGCTCCCTTTTTTTTGACAAAAACATGAAAGCTCAGAATACTAGATGTGGAAGATGCTAGAGATTTAGCTTGAGACTCAAGTGTGAATATTTAGCACACATTCTGCTTTAGAACGAGTGTTAAATATACATTATTTTGTATTTAAATTAGTCAAATAGCTTTTTTTAATTGAGCACCCATTCATTGCTAATGATGGTGTTTTGCAGGAGTCTACGAAAAAGGGTTTTGTTTAATTTTCATGTGGTACTGCCTTATGATCTGTATACGCCTTTTATCATTTTAACACATCATGTTTTGTTATTTTAAGTTGTCATGAAAAGAGTTATTGCTGTGCGGTGTGAAAGGTTGTTCACAGGCTCCATTTGTACGTTGTACATTGAATGAGATGCCAAACATAATTATATTGTATATAATATCACAATCAACAGTATTCATGTTTCAAACACATAAAAAGTGTTTAAAAATAAGTTGTTTAAAACATGTAGGATAATCAAGCCTCACTCTCAGATGGACATCGGTCTTGAGCACATGTGAGACACTCTGCTGTGAAGTTTCTATGTAATGCACTGGTTTGTCATATTGTACATACTTTTCAGCACGGATTTAAAAAGCCTTGCACATATTGTCAAGAAAATGCGCAGAAAATAATAAATGCTTATTTTGTAATTTAGACACCTCAAGAGACATATTTGTGTTTTTATTGATACTGTAATGACGTAGCCTATGGCAGAAAGTGAGCATATGCATAATTAAAAGCTATTTTTGCTCTGCCAAGTTAAATAGTTCCAAATAAAGCAAAAGCAGAACCTCTGCGTAGACAAATGCCCTGTCCAAATACCCACACTTGCGTTTTTTGCACTAGATCAATTGTCTATTTATTTCCTGCATTTGGCCCAAGTATTCAAGCAGGCGTGAAGACTGCAAGTGTGTACTGTATAGCAAAAAAAAAAGTAGCTTTTGTTTATTTTCAGCACTTAGCATTTTAATATCCTGGATGCCACTGTCCAATTACGAGGACATTTTATTTGAGTGAATTTCTCTGACACCATAAAATTTTAAGTCTGGATGTCCTGTGAAGAGCACATTCAGGGTTTTTCGGAGATGCCATTTTGAAATATGAATTAATTGTAATTATCATTTAAAATTAAAACTTTTCAAATTGTTTGTTATAAATCAACATCTCAGGAAAATGTTATGGGGTTTCTAATCAAAATGTGACTTTTTGTTATGAAGCAGGGCATTGGTTTCATACTTGTCCACTGTAGAGGACACCGGGACTTCAATATTGCATACAATAAAATGGTATATCAATTAATTCCATTATATCTTTCATAACATAGTTGAGAGAATCATCTTTAAAGGTGCAGTGTGTAGTATTTATGAGGATCTATTAACATAAATGCAATATAATATACATAACTATGTTTTCAGTGGTGTATAAAAACCTTATAATGAACCGTTATGTTTTTATTACATTAGAATGAGTCATTTCTATCTACATACACCGCGGGTCCCTTTACACTGAAGTCTCCATTTAGCGCCGTCATGTTTCTACAGTAGCCCTAAACGGACAAACTTCTCTACAGAGCGCTAGTTACTCTCTATTGTCTCCGACGATTACATTTTTGTCCTCTATGTACTTCAAAAGGGAGGGGTGAGCGGTGACCAGTTGCAATTCGCAAACTCACCACTAGATGCCGCTAACATTTACACAGTGCACCTTTAGGGCAGTCTTTACTTGGGAGTCACACTTAGTGGTCAAAAGTGAAATGTAACTTCTTATTTTTTCAGTAAAATCATTCTAATACATTTTTGTTCAATAATATTTTTTTAATTTGCCTTTTAAGAGGGTTTTGTGGTACTAATTATTGTTCATACAATAATTAATATACATTTTCCCAATAGAAAATAATTTTTAAAAAGTCTAGGCCTAGGCCTTAAAATCTAATTTTTTGAAGGCAGATTAGCGCCATCTATGGAGAGAATAGAAAGAAAACATGTAATACCCTGGTGTAACCACTAGTTGCTTGTATAATAGCTCTCTAGTTGATTTTAGACATAATTAGATATTAGGTGGGAGATGTAAATATATATTTAAACAATCTCAAAGACACATTTTTGACAAGTTTTAGATATGTGTGTGTGTGTGTGTGTGTGTGTGTGTGCGTTCCATTCGACAGGGTCCCTACACACTGTTCACTGCTCCCTATTCCCTGAGCACAGTATATCAGCTGAAGTGGACTTCACTGACAATAATCGCTCATTTGGAACGCCCTTCAACATCATCAAAGAAATGTAAAGACGGGGTCAGGCAGATTATGATATAACATATTATTGTAATTTACTCTATTTTTCAAATTTAAAACCAAATAATAAGCATATACATTTACAAAACACACAGTATGTATCTAAAAATATATAATCAAAACATTGTCCATTAGTTTACATATACCTGTATTGACTATGAACAGATTTGAAGCACCTGTCAATCAATATGAAAATACATTTTGATTTGGTTAACTGTGTATAAATGTATTCTTAATCTATGGTCTTTGTAGCGGTCTCATCTTGTGTGCTCTTTCCCAAGCACAGCTCATAGTAAATATTCCTAAGGTAAATACACTCAAATATATATTAAAAAAATGGCAGCCCTCAGCTGCTTCTCAACACTTTTAATTTGTTTACATATTCATAAAATATAATATGCAAATGTAACAGTCATTGCTATAACCATTCATAAATGTTTGTATAATAAGTTAACTATGAATATAGTTGTGGAAGAGCCTCTTCTCAATATTATTAACTCGTCTTTTTCTTTCGGTCATGTTCCAAGAATATTAAAGTTGGCAGTCATAAAACCTCTCATTAAGAAGCCACAATTAGATCATAATAACCTAGCAAATTATAGACCCATTTCAAATCTTCCATTTATGTCTAAAATACTAGAAAAAGTTGTGTCCGCTCAATTGTGCTCTTTCTTGCAAGAAAATTATATCTATGAAAAATTTCAATCAGGATTCAAGACCGCATCATAGCACAGAAACTGCACTCGTTAAAATCATAAATTATTTACTTCTAGCTTCTGAACAAGGCTGTGTCTCAATACTAGTTCTACTCGATCTCTGTGCTGCGTTTGATACTATGTATAGATCATAAAATACTCTTAAATCAACTTCAAAATTACACTGGTGTTCAGGGACAGGCATTTAACTGGTTTAGATCGTACTTATCAGACCGCTACCATTTTGTCTGTCTAAATGGGGAAAAATCAAAGATAACGTCAGTAGACTATGGGGTGCTGCAAGGATCTGTGTTAGGCCCTCTGCTATTCTCAATATACAAGGACCTGTATATGCCGCCATTTGGTAATATTATAAGAAAACATGGAATTAATTTCCACTGTTATGCTGATGACACTCAATAATATATTTCATCACGACCAGATGAAAACGCTAAATTATCTAAACTTACAGGGTGTGTTGAAGATATTAAATACTGGATGACATGTAATTTTCTGCTATTAAATTCAGATAAAATGGAGGTATTACTTATTGGTCCAAAAAACTGCCCACAAAACCTCTCACAATACAACTTTAACTTGGAAGGATGTCCTGTCACTTTATCCACTACAGTAAAAGACCTGGGTGTTATATTAGACCATAACTTGTCTTTGAAAATATTTTCATATTCATATGTTACAAGAACAGCATTTTTCCACCTTAGAAACATTGCTAAGCTACGTAACATGCTATCTATTTCTGATGCAGAAAAGTTAGTTCATGCATTCGTGACCTCGAGACTAGATTACTGTAATGCTTTATTAGCTGGTTGTCCTGAATCCTCAACAAACAAGCTACAGTTAGTCCAAAACACATCTGCTAGAGTTATTACTAGGTCAAGAAAATATGATCATATAACACCAATTTTATCATCTCTACACTGGTTACCTATTAAGTTCCGTATCAATTACAAAGTATTGCTACTGACCTATAAAGCCCTAAATGGTTTAGCTCCAGTGTATTTAACGGATCTTCTATCGCCCTACAATCCATCGCTCTTTAAGATCACTAAACTCGAGGCTTCTGGTCATTCCTAGGATATCAAAGTCCACTAAAGGAGGGAGGGCATTTTCACATTTAGCTCCTAAACTCTGGAATAGTCTTCCTGATATTGTTCGAGGTTCAGACTCGCTATCCCAGTTTAAAACTAGATTAAAGACGCATCTCTTTAGCCAAGCATTCACATTATAATTACCTTTTATACTACAGTTAAATCGGATCAAAAGCATCAATATTCTGAACAGCAGCTATGCTAATTATTTCCCATCTGCTTTTCTGTTGTTATCTCGGGACATAGTCCAGTTTGTATCCAGCCTCTCATGGAGACTTCAGATGGCCAACACCTGTGATGAGACGACTCTATGCCAGCATTGTTATGGCCTAAATTAATACATGATTGATTCACTTTTTCTAAAATTTTTCGATGTACATTTATGAAATGCACTTTCTGTAAAGCTGCTTTGAAACAATGTGTATTGTGGAAAGCGCTATACAAATATATTTGAATTTAATTGAATATTCAAATGTATACGTAAACTCCTCCATCGCAGAGCTGTTTAATAACTCCTCTAACAGCTCTGCTCGTTACGTCGTGAGCTCAAACAGGTGAGGTGATACGGCGCGCAATGACAGTTGGGTGATTTTCACTCTCCACTTCCTGTGAAGTGATGTATCGATGTTGGCACATAAATTACTAGGCTTGGTCGGCGTGCAAGATGGCGCCCTGATCACATGTGTGTTTATGAGCTCAGCAATCCCAAATTGTTTTATAGTAGTTACAAAGAAACTTTAGATGATTTTTTTTTAGCATTTCCATTTATTAATGCCTTGATTTTTTGGAACAACAATAATGGGAGGATCAGAAAAGAGGAAAGGTGCGAAGAAGTCAGGGAAAACAGTGTCAGATACTCCAGCTAGATCTGCTAGCACAGGTGACGATAAACAAGCAGTCGAACGACATAGAAGCACTCCTGCAACCGGGGTATTGAAGGACAGTTTGCATGATTATTGTGAACACGATGATTCTGAGATTATGGTGGCTGAAGAGGTGTTTCCAGAGTTATCTAATATAAAGACTGATATACTTCCCTCATCATTTTCTGACCATAAAGCCATCTCTATCTGTATTACATTTGTATCCTCTCCCTCACTAAGTAAAAGATCCTCGTAATGGAAACTTAATACCTCAATTCTTCAACATAATGAAGTTCTCACTAAGATTGACAACTTAATTTCCTTTTACTGGCATAAAGCCAATAATGAGAATATTTTCTGTAATAATTGGGAACTTCTTAAATATGAAATTGGGAAGTATTGTCGAAAATACAGTAGTTTGTTAGCAAAATTAAGAAAAAGTAATGAGAACCAGATTATGACTAGAATTTCGTCATTATCATGTAAAAATTTAGATGATCTTACAGATTCAGAAAAAATTGAGCTTGTTAATCAAAAAAATTATTTAGAGAATATATATAAACGGAAGGCTGAAGGTGCCTTCATCAGATCTCTACGAAATTGGCTAGAGGAGGGTGAGCAGAATTCTGTCTATTTCTTTAGGTTAGAAAGGCAACGAGTAAAAAATTCCATTCAGCAACTATGCATTGATGGGAATGTAACGGATGATTTTAAGATAATTGCAGATCTTTGTGCTAAATTTTATAATGATTTATATTCTTCTAAATTTTGCCAGCAATCCACCACAAATTTTTTTGATTCCTTATCTTACATAAAACAAATTAATAATGAAGATTGTAGTCTGTGTGATGCATCCATTTGTCTTTCAGAAATTATTGATTCTATAAATAATTTAAAATTGAACAAATCCCCAGGTAATGATGGGCTATCTTCAGAGCTTTATAAAGCATTTAGTCAAAAATTAGCACCTTTTTTATATAAAATGTTTTTAGAGAGTATTGAGAAAACAATGCTTCCTTCCTCTTTATGTCAGGGGCTAATAACTTTGATTCCCAAGCCCAATAAAGATCCCCTTCTAATAGAGAATTGGCAGCCGATTTCATTATTGAATACTGATTATAAAATTATTGCCTTGGTTTTAGCAAAAAGGCTAAAACTTATTCTTAATAATATAATAAATGAGTGCCAATCCGGTGCGGTTTTATTAATCAGAGACATATTTCTAATAATATACGCTTAGTTTTTGATTTGTTGGATTATTCAGATCTTATTTCTACAGATAGTTTTATCCTCTTTCTTGACTATTATAAAGCATTTGATTGTTTAGAACACAAATTTATGTTACAAGCCCTACAAAGATTGGGTTTTGGTATTTTTTTTTTGAAAATGTATTAAAATGCTTTACTGTAATGGTAATAGCTCTATCGGTCTAAATAATGGCACTTCTCCTAGATTTTCTTTAAACCGTGGCGTAAGACAAGGTTGCCCCATTTCCCCATATCTTTTTCTAATAGCTACACAATTTTTAAATTTACATATTAAAGAGAGTCCTGTGAAGGGAATTTCTATTGCTGGTACGGATTTGTTTATTAGCCAACTGGCAGATGATACAGCATTGTTTCTAAGAGATGCCTCTCAGATCCCTATTGCTTTAAGCTCTCTACAATCTTTTTCTAATGCATCTGGCCTTCTTCTTAATATTAATAAATGCGAATTACTCCCAATAAAGAAATGTGCTGCAACCTCAATCTCAAATATTCCCATCATAGAAAGTGTCACCTATTTAGGAATAAAAATAAGATAATAAACTAAGATGTCAGATTAATTTTAGTTCAATTATAGAGAAAACTCAAAAAAAAATTAACCTTTGGTTGTTAAGAGATCTATCTTTGAAAGGCAGAACTCTGCTTACTAAAGCAGAAGGCATTTCCCGCTTATCTTATGCTGCTCAGTCTTTATTTGTGGATAAATCTACGTGCAAGCTGGTTGATGTATTGTTGCTCAAATTTCTTTGGAAAAATAAGACTCATTATGTTAGAAAATCGGTTATTTTGAATTCTTATAATAAAGGTGGCTTAAACTTCATTGATTTTGATTCTCTTAACAATACCCTAAAAATCAATCGGCTTAAACGTTTCCTTCACAATCAATCTTCTATTTGGAGTATAATCCCAAAATATGTCTTTTCTCAATTAGCAGGTATACATTTCCTTTTAATGTGCAATTATTCAGTTAGTAAACTTCCTATTAAACTTTCAAACTATCATCAGCAGATGCTTATGGCCTGGAGACTTATTTACAAGCATAATTTCTCGCCACACAATTTTCTAATTTGGAACAACTGTAATATTCTACATAAGAGGAAGTCTTTATTTCTTGAAAACTTGTGCAATAATGGAGTGATGGTAAACCAGCTGTTTGATAGTGATGGTAATTTATTTAGTTATTCCGCTTTTGTCTCAAGATACCAATTCCCAGTTTCTAGTAAAGAATTTAATATAGTTTTCAAGGCCATCTCTTTGGAAATTTCAATGCTATTTAGAAACCATAATAATGCTACACTGACTTCTGTTTGCCCCCTAGCCCCGAATCTACTGTGGTTGGTTCTATTTGTTTTTCAGTGCATAAATCCAACTACAAAATAAGGTACTTATTTTTGGACCTTATTACTTCAAGTCCTTCTTCCATTTCTTATTGGAATAACCTTTTTGATTTCATTAAATGGTCATATGTTTGGTCACTTCCTCAGAAATTCTTTCTAACAAATAAATTTAAAGAAACATCCTTCAAAATTATTCATAGATTTTATCCAGTTAAGTACTTTTTAAAGAAATTTAGAAGTGATATTGTTACTTCCTGCTCTTTTTGTGAAGCCTCTTCTGAAACTGTTGATCATTTGTCTTAGGAATGTCCTTTTGCTCGATCTTTCTGGAATAATATCGATGCTCTGATTGTTCAAAAGGTTTTTTTGCAACTTTTCTCTATCATTTAAACACATTCTTTTTGGGTTTTATGTCAAAGACAATAATCTAATTGATGCAAGCTTTTGTATAAACCTTCTTTTATTTATTGGAATGTTTCACATCCATAAATGTAAATACATTAAAACTAAACCCCACTTTAACTTCTTCAAAGAAGAACTGAAGATGCATTTAAATACAATTTCAACTTCTGTTAACAAAAAAGCTTTGAAAACATCCAGAATTTGTGCCATATTTAATATTCATTCTTAATACTCTTATTTTGGTGCCCTCTTCCTTTTTCTTTTAGGTTTATTGTTCAGTTGATCTTCTACATTTCTCTGTAAAATTATTGTATCATACTTTCCTTTTGTCTTTGAAATATTGTTTATATTTGTTATATGTGTTGATTTATTTTGTTTATAAATATTGCAATAAAAAATTTTTTTATCGATGTTCCCTTCTTCCCTACGCCGTTCGCAGTGCCCTTCGAAATGAACATGTTCGCTCCCTTGGATTGGAATCTCACTTAAGATGGCGGAATATACAGTGGCCCAGTAGTGCAGCCGTACTAAATTAAACCACAACACAACGAAATCACCTCAACACAACGGAATTAAACCACAACACAACGAAATCACCACAACACAACGGAATTAAACCACAACACAAAGAAATCACCATAACACAACGGAAACATAAGCCACAACACAACGAAATCGCCACAACACAACGGAAACAAGCATGGGTGTCGGAACCATTGTGTGTGGGTGGGACAAGACTCACCCACTTTTTACGATCAATGATATTGGACCCACTCACTTTTATTGTCTCTAATTCAGCACATGTCTGTTTACCTACTAATAACCGATAAACACGTATTATTAAACACATGTTAGACGCTTTATTTCCATATTTTATATATATCGTACTGTTTATATCTTTGTAATACTGGCCAAGCTATAGAACAATGGCAAGGAAAACTAACTTTATTGCACTCCGAGAGCCCCCTCGTGGTCGGGAGCATTTCCGTTCGTTGTGTTGTGGTTTAATTCAGCACGGCTGCACTACTGGGCCACCGTAGAAATACCCTCTGAATTCCACTTCGCAGTCCACTTACAGCCAAATGGAACGCACCCACAGTCATCCTGGCGCAAGGATGTAACGCTCAAAAACAAACAAATTTGACGACTAGAACCAATTGTTGTATAGGATAAGTATAGCTTAATTGTACCGATCATGTTTATAGATTTGATGCTATAGATTAATTGGTATGTTTGTAAAAAACAAAACAAAAAAACAAGTCCATGTCTGAAACACCAAGTGGAAACCATATGAGAAACCATATGCACACGTAGCTACACTTCAGTGGAACTGCAGAATTCGGCAGAAATGGAGTCAGTGGTCTAGAACATTTCCTGTTTGCTTTATAAATTATACTAGTGAGGTAAACTCCTCTATTACATTCTCAGTCTGAGAGATACAATCTCGTCAGGATTCTTGGGTTAATCATTGTTTGTGTGTGTGTGTGTGTGTGTGTGTCATGGTCTGCAGTAGGAACACTCATGAGTATGACTATCACCGTGCCCGAGCTTCACCTTACTTAGCTGCATGACTCCGCCTCTCCTCCCACCTGTCCACGCCAAGCCTAGTGGAGTTCAGCCAATAGGAACGCAAGAAAATAGCAGCGTCGATGAGGCGCAGCTATGCGTACTGTCTCAACATCTTGTAAATCTCTCTTTTAGAACATAATTTCATGAGTAAATTGTGTGTTTGTGGTCTTTCCCCCATAGTTTTCCTTGTCTTCCTTTTCTTCACTTTTCCATTTGGATTCTTATGAAGTGTTAATGACGTTTTTTTTCTTGTTTTTTTTTTCTTATTTCCTTATTTGGTCAATTGTTTGCATTTTGTCGGCTAATGTCCACATGAAAGGAAGATACATATCTGGCCAGAACGCTGCCATGACATCATATCCTGTCATAGTAATTTTTACCCTAAGACTGAGTTCAGGTTGTTTCATTGTGACAGGAGACAACACTATCTGCTCTTTCTCCTTAACAATTTCTCCAGCAATGGACAAAATGGAAAAGGCTGTGATACTACTGATATCATTGCAGAGTGAGTAGTTTTACTATGTTTACTAGATATTATCTCCAAAGTTTTCATTATTTTCATTTTTTTTTTTTACATTTGAGGAGACATACATGTTTACATTCTCTGATTTTGTGTTAAAGATCTGATAATGAAAATGTTTTAAATTCCTACTGAATATCTAAACCTCTTTAAAACAAGATAAACTTAAATTGTACACGATAAGACAATAAACTGTATCTTGAATTAAGTTTATTTTTGTAGCATGACAAAAACTTTTACTTAATTTAAGAATAAATCATAATAAGATTAAAATATTTGGTAAGTGGGAGAGAAAAACATTAAGATAATTTATTAATTTAAGCAATTTTGCTTCTCAAGTAAATGCATCTATTTTAATTATGTTTAAATATTTTTTTACTAGAAAACAAAATAAACTTTTATTTTATGCATCTATACTCTTGGAAAATAAATATACTTTTGTAATAAATCAGAGTTGTGAGGGTGCGTTTGGTTTAAAGTTTAAAAAGGGTTGGGTTCTCAATTTACTTATCAGTTTTGTTTGAAATATACCGACATACTGCTGGTCAACAGAATGATTTACCAATGTGAGACATCCCATGTCATTGATGTTTTTGTAGAGCAAGCAAAACTTGCACAAATGATATTAGTCTAAATTCACTGCTGAGAGCATCAACTTTTCTTCCCTGCAGGTTTTATCGCTCACTCCCAGGGTTTTAATGTAGGAACTGCAGGCGCCAAAATCTTTTCATCAGGTGCTGCGGTAGATGAGTTTGGCTACACTGTACGACAGTTAATCAAAAATCAAGAAAAATGGTAGGATCTGTTACACACTGTGTATGTTCTCCACATGTATAAAAATACACAGAAGTTTATTTGTGGATGTGTCAGACTGATACATTGAGACAGTCACAGATTACAGCGTTGGGGGAAATGAGAACACTTTGTTCATGACTAATACATGTCAGGAAAACAAGGAATTGTGATCTCTTTTTTCCTATCTTTCTTTCTTTTTTGGGGAAGGGACTTTTGTTTAGTTTTTTTAGTAGAGGAGAATCTCTGCTCTAGTTTGTTTGCATTATTTAATTGATTGCATAGTGAAGGTGTTTTATTTCTCCTCAGGCTGCTGGTAGGTTCTCCCTGGAGCGGATACCCTCAGGATAGAAAAGGAGACCTCTATAAGTGTGACACTGGTGGTCCCAGAACCATCTGCCAGAAACTAAACCTTCAAGGTAAGGTTCTCTTTATTTTGAATAATAATGCACTTAAAAAAATATTGTGGTGTTATGGGTTTTACCATATGGTATAAGATATCATTCAGCACCATTGTATTGCTATTGTAACCCCTCCTATTCGAACCGCCCCGCTCCAAGCGGGACTCGAACCCTGGTCCACCGGCATGAGAGTTTGACAAGGAGGCTAAAATCTGCAACCTCTAGCGTCAGTCGCTAGGGCGCCTCTTGAGATCAGAGGAGTGAGGTTTACTCGCACAGCAACTACTATCTGGCCTCCGTTACACTCACCCCCCTAAACCTCACTCCTATCCGGGTCACGCCACCAATGTAACCCCTCCTGTTCGAACCACCCCACTCCAAGCGGGACTCGAACCCTGGTCCACCGGCATGAGAGTTTGACAAGGAGGCTAAAATCTGCAACCTCTAGCGTCAGTCGCTAGAGCGCCTCTTGAGATCAGAGGAGTGAGGTTTACTCGCACAGCAACTACTATCTGGCCTCCGTTACACTCACCCCCCTAAACCTCACTCCTATCCGGGTCACGCCACCAATGTAACCCCTCCTGTTCGAACCACCCCGCTCCAAGCGGGACTCGAACCTTGGGTCCACCGGCATGAGAGTTGAACGCTCTAAAGCCCTGGGTATACTTCACTTTCCGCGCCCGGACGCGTCACGTGCGCAGTCCTGTCCGCGCGTCTTTCAAAAGTATACTACACCACGGATGCGCGCGGAGGATCGCGTTCGACACATGCGCAGTAAAAAAATTTTTTTTTGCTCTACCAGACATCAGAGGGCAGCACTGAGTCCTGTCATCAACGGGACATTCATTGTTTTTAAACCTGTTTTTTCACACTCTTCTTCGACGGCTGAACACTGTGCTCAATACTGTGCATATTGCCACCTAGTGGACTCTTCTGTACTGCTGGCGCATGCGCTGTTGCACGTAGAATGTCTGCGCGGTCTCGAAATTTGGGCTGCCCGCGGACAGGGTGTGCGGCCGGCCGCGAGCAGAAAATTACGTCATGCGGATGGTGCACGAACGCGGATGGCCGAAGTATACCCGGGGCTTAACAAAGAGGCTAAAGGCTGCAACCTCTAGCGTCAGTCGCTAGAGCATCTCTTGAGATCAGAGGAGTGAGGTTTACTCGCACAGCAACTACTACCTGGCCTCCGTTACACTATCTGAAACAACAGTAATGTTTTTGCAAGAAACGTTAAAGTCGGCATAAAGTTGCGATAGTCTTTTCTTCTCTGTTGTGCCATATATTTAAGTGAAACAGCTTCTCGAACAAGAATAAATGAGGGCGGGACTTTTTCCATGGGGAATTGATTGGAAGGTTGTGTTTTGCTATTGGTGGCTCTCATTTGAGTGACAGGTTGCCCCGCCCTCACGTGAGTAAACACATCAGAGATGTCGCTGCAAGAGGGAGGGGAAGTTATTTTGATTCAAGACTTTAAAATATAACTATTAGGTTTTTGATTTTTTCCCCACTTGTCATGAAAGCATATGTGTTTCTTCGCAGACTCTGTCAGCATAGATGGTGTGCAGAGCATCAACATCAACATGAGTCTGGGTCAGACTCTCACTCCAATGGCTAAACCTAACAGATTTATGGTATGTTGTGACATTGTGTCACCATCAGAGGGCGCAGTCACCAGTATCATCTAAAAACATTCATTCAATCCTTGTCATATTGAAGACACTCTGTTATGGATTAAACTGTATTACGTTTATAGAATAAATGTTTGTGTTTCAGACCTGTGGTCCTCTCTGGGCTCAGCGCTGTGGTAGTCAGTACTTCTACCCAGGAGTCTGTGCTGAACTGAACCCACAGTTTACACTCCAGCCCGCCTTCGCTCCTGCCCTTCAAAGTACGTCTTCTTTTTTTACTGTCAGAAAGTTACAAAATGCATGCTGTCTAGGGTAAATTAGCCATTTTTAATCTTCTAAATCTGAATTTCTCTTTCAGCTTGTGGTGGGCCAATGGATGTTGCCATTGTTTTGGATGGCTCAAACAGTATATATCCATGGCATGATGTTATAAACTTTCTCTTAAAGCTTTTAGAAAATCTTGATATCGGACCAGATAAAACTCGAGTAAGTACTGTTATGCAGCTTATCCTGATTCAGTTTTGTCTTTGCTTTATAAAATGACTTAATTTGGATTGTGTTTATTTTTTAGGTCAGTATTATGCAGTATTCAGTGGATTTGTCCTTTCTTTATAGTTTTAGTTCTGACCAAAATAAAGAAAAAGTTATTTTAGCAGCTTCTGCTATTCGCCAAAAAGAGGGCGACCAAACCAATACTTTCGCAGCACTTGACAATGCCAGGTACCTTTTTTTATTAGTGGTGCTTGCGGTAGCAAGGCATCACTATTGATATTCTATTTTATTATTGTATTTTTTGTGGAGGAAAAAAACAGCAAACAAAAAACATTTGTGATGGTTTGTGTGTCAGACAAACAGCTTTCCTACCAGAAAATGGTGGCCGTCCAGGTGCCACTAAGGTGTTGGTAGTGGTGACGGATGGAGAATCTTTTGATGGTTTTAAAGGTCAAGAGGTCATTGAGAGATTTGACAGAGATGGCATCATTCGCTTTGGCATTGCTGTGAGTGAGAGATCAGCATGGAAAAAAAACACTACATTCATAGAAACTTTATTTTAATGTTGTTCCAGTGTATTTATGCAAATAATTACTTAGCAATAATTATGTAACTACATGTACTTACTTTAGGGTTACGGTTAGGTTTGGGTTAGTTGCTAGTAATTATGCACAATTTTCTGTTATAACTATAGTAAATACATGTAACACCTTAAAATAAAGTGTTGCAGAAACTTAAAAAAATCTATGATATTATATAACATCTGTTCAAAGGAGAGAACATTAGGTAAAATGCAACCTGTCCTCCAACCAGTACGCCTATATAGGTTGTTTGTCACTTTATAAATAGGAGCGTTCACTAAAGTTGCGCCCCTATCGACAATATTTTAATTAATGCAATACGACCCATAGGAGCGTTTTCTAAAGTTGTGCTCCTATTGACAACAGGACACTTTCATTTTAAAGCATAAAATTTCAGGTTTCGCATAGCTCAGTTTGTAAAGCATTGCAATATACAACAACATGTCATCATGCAATCGTGAGTTCGATCCCAGGGAACACATGTGCTCAAAAATAAATCACTGGGTATGCATTATAAATCACTGGGTAGGTTTAGGGATAGGGTGGGCTGAGTTATAAGTGAAAAAAAATATATAAATATTTTTCCTAAATGAAATATGACATTTTATTACACGCATTGCATTAAATTACACTGCATTAAAATTAACACGCATTTTGATTGGTAATGACGTCAGACGTAACACGACACTGTCATTATTTTTACACCAGCTAGCATGACTTTTAAAAGTAAATATACAGTAGGTCATAATAAGGTGCTTGAAAAACATAAACAACCTATAAAGTCGTTTTTGTTTTTGTTTTTTGGAGGACAGTTCGGTAAAATTAAATGAGTAGAGAGATTCATTACTGAAAATTAACAATACTGTATTTGGGCTCCTGCATGGTTTCAAACTTCATTAAAAAAAGTATCTGATTTTATACACTGCTGAAATAGTTTATAATTTTTAAAAATGTCTTGAATTAAATGTATTTCATATTGTTTTAAGGTTGTTTAGATACTGGACAACAAGACAAACACAATTATTTTTGAATTTGGTGTAAAAGTCTCTTCAATGAATTCACAGATTCTCAAGGAAAGTGCCAATATTCAAAAGTTCATCGAGGAGATTGAACTGATCGCTAGCACTCCAACGGAGAACTACATGTTCAATGTGTCATCAGAGGAAGCTCTAATCAATATCGCAGGAACTCTGGGGGACAGGATCTTTAACATTGAAGGTAAATCGCTCATCTTGCTTTCATGCCAATTGCATGCAGCGTTTTTTTTATTAATCCAGTGACAACAGGTCGCTTTTGTAATCTAAAGTATAGCTTTAAATTAGGATAAGCATATGAATATTTTGACTTGCTTGATTAAAGGCACCAATCAAGGTCAAGAATTCCAATTGGAGATGTCTCAAGTTGGATTCAGCGCACACCAGACCAACAAAAAGGTCCAGTGATGTTTCAACACATCATATCTGATGGAGTAGCCTAACTAATATCTAATCTACCATACTGATTCACAGAAAATGTGGGTGCCGTTTTATTCCACAGGATGAGATCATGCTGGGTGCTGTCGGAGCGTATGGATGGACTGGGACCGTCGTCCATCAAACAGCTGGAAAAGCACACATTTTCCTCAAGAATGCTTTTGAGAAAATCCTGGATGACAGAAACCACAGCTCATTACTCGGTGAGTCATTATTGCGACAAAACTGACATGTATTTTTTATATTACCAACATTTTATATAGATGTCATGTATGTTTATATTCACATCTTTATTATTGTTCAAAAGTTTGGGGTCAGGATTTTTTATTTATTTATATTAATACTTTATATTAATACTTTATATTAATACTTATATTAATACAAATAACAGTAAAGACATTTATAGTGTTACAAATTGTTAACTGTTGCTGTTCTTTTGAACCTTCTATTCATTAAAGAATCCTGAAAAAAGTATCAGTTTCCACCTAAATTTTAAGCTGCACACTGTTTTTAACATTGATCATAATAATAAATGTTTCTTTAGCATCAAATCATCATATTAGAATGATTTCTGAAGGATCATGTGACACTGAAGACTGGAGGAATAATGCTGAAAATTCAGCTTTGATCACAGGAATAAATGACATTGCAAAATGTATTCAAATATATTTTTTTAATAGTGTTTCACAATGTTACTGTAATTCTACTGTATTTTTTTATCAAAAAAATGCAGCGTTTGTGAGCATAAGAGACTTCTTTCATAAACATTAAAAAATCCCAAACATTAAAATGCTACACTACCTCAAATGGTACATATTTCGAACCCTGCAAAAATACAAAAAGTATTTTAGATTCTTCTCAGTTTTTGATTCTTTTCTCCTGTCATATATTCAGGCTACTCTGTCAGCTCTGTGACTGACGGCTCGTCTGAGTTTTATGTGGCCGGTGCTCCTCGTGCCGTTCATAGAGGACAGGTCGTAGTTTACATTATCGACAGCCAGAGACGACCTGTCATCATAGATTCACAGAGAGGAGAACAGGTACATTTGACCCTCAATGACCTTGAGTTTCATGAGACAGTAAAGTCCTGTAATGTGTAATTGTGCTGTCTGTGGTTTGCAGATCGGGTCTTATTTTGGCAGCGTTCTCTGTCCCGTTGATGTGGATGCTGATGGTGTGACTGACCTGCTGCTGGTTGGAGCTCCGATGTACATGAGTGAGGAGAAATATGAAACAGGACGAGTCTACCTGTTCACCATTACCAAGGTGACATAAATAATCATAATTTTCACATACAATGGATTTCACTCAAAGCATATCCTAAAAAGACTGTCTATGTTGTTCATAGGGTGTCTTAAGAAACCATGGCAGCTTAGAGGGACCCTCGGCATTGGAGAATGCTCGGTTTGGGACGGCCATCACTGTCGTCCCAGATCTGAACCTGGACGGCTTCAGTGATGTGGTGGTTGGCGCCCCATTGGAAGGCAATGGCCAAGGTGCCATTTACATCTACTATGGAGACAGAAAGACCATCAGAAAGCAGAGCTCACAGGTAGAATGCACTCATTTTTATTTTAATATTCCAGCTGAAATTACCAGTATGATTTCAAGGAAGTGTTTCTGGTTATGCTGTTGACCAGCAATGAAAAGAAAACCTTATTACATTATTTTGTTATAAATTCATAGTAAAATAATGTTTTAACATTATAATATAATTGCAATAATATAATAATAATATTATATTATAATTGAATTTATAATATATCATATTTTAATAT
>CM040922.1:13236589-13279089 GCA_023029165.1 Gobiocypris rarus
TTATAATATAACAAGATATCTATTGAAAATAAATGCTGTTCTTTTGAACTTTTATCAAAGGATCCTGAAAAAAGTATCATGGTTTGAAATCAGATCATGTGACACTTAAGGCTGATTTATACTTCTGCATCGGACCTGCGCCGTAGCCTCCACGCTTTTCATTTATAATTCTGCATCGTTGTCCGCGGCAACGCGCAGTTACACATGCAGAGGTAGCATGATACCCCTGAGGGAGGAGTTCTGGCAGACCAATCACAGCATCCGCGTCGAATCGACACTTTGTTACATTTTTGGAGAGGTGCACAGGGTATGTCGTAGTCTATGCGTACGCACAGCCTACGACGTAGCTACGCCGTAAACACGACGCAGAAGTATAAATTGGGCTTTAAGACTGGAGTAATGATGTTTTGATCACAGGATAAATTACATTTTACAATATATTCAAATAGAAAACAGTTATTTTAAATTGTGATAAAATGTAACAATAATACCGTGTTACTGCATTTTTGATGTAACACACAGTTGTTCATTTCCAGAATTGTAAGACAGCAAAATGTGAACCCATGACTTGTGTCCTCGAAGATCTGGAGATGAAGACTAGCTACTTTGTAAACATCACTGCAAGGATCTGGAATGGCACTTTTGCCTTTGTAAGTTTCAACTGTTTTATCTCTATTTGCCATTTCTGTCCTGAGCAGAATCTTCATTCCACATCCCATGTTTATCTCCTTCTAGGCTGATTTTCAGACAGTTTTAGTGGCTGGAAGCTCTGACATAGAAACATCTCAGCCTGATCTCATAGTCGTCACACACAAACAACAACAGGTCGGTTCATGACACTTTCTTTGAGTTGTGTTTAGGATATGATCAACACTGCTGGAAAGACCAGCAAAGCATGTTGCTTTATGGGTCATTGATGTGCTTTATCTGATCTTTCCTGACTCTGCTGCAGATTAAAATTACAGTCAGTAAAGAAAGAGCAATTGGAGATATTCCCATTGGTGTTATCATTGGAAGTGTCTTTGGTGGACTCCTCCTGTTTGTTCTAGCTACAGTGATTCTATGGAAGGTATGTGGTTTTGTTTTAGCATGAACTACAACTACACTCCCAGAAAAAAAGTTGTCTCTGGGCGTTACCCTTTCAAAAGGTACACCTTTGTGCCTAAAAAGTGCATATAAGTATCTCAAAGGTACATATTAGTACCTAAATTGTGAATATTAGATGCTTTTTGAAGGGTACCATCCAACTGACAGTTTTGTACCTTTTTTCTGAGTGTATACCGTACAACTAAACTGTAATTTTACGAAGAAAAATGCTTTATTTATAATAGAATTATTGCATTATATATTTTTTCTGTTATCCTTTGGCTACGCTACATTATATGATCACGCTATTATTAAAGGGGTCACAAACTGCATTGTTTTATTGTTCTATAAAGTTTCCTGGGGTGCACTTATGTTATTATGATTTTTACATCAAAAATTGTCATAATTTAGAAATAAAAGGTATTTTTCCTACCCTGATTTTAGCCCTCTAATTTAAACGCTCTGTTTGAAGGAGCGTGTCTGCTGTGAGACTTCAGTGTAAATGGCCATTGCTGTGATTGGCTAACATCTTTGCATATGAAATAAGTATTACATGTGGAACTCTCTGAAAAATGTTTACTATGACAGCTCTCAAGGTTAACTAATCATGAAAAGTGATTATAGCATTATAGCATGGCATTATATTTAGATCTTGGCATGAAAGTTTGCAGTGATGAGCATTAGATCAGCGCATGCTGAGTGCATGAATGCAGTGATCTCGTTATTGTAACTCGATTTCTGCACACCAAAATTATATCATCATAACTAACAGTGAAAACACTATGTAAATAAGAGATTTGTTGAAAATAATGGTTGTTTTGGCGAAAGTCCAGAGAGCGTTATTTGATTGCATTCTATAAATAATTTAATCACAGTTTAAATAACAGATCATTTTCATCCTACTAAGGGAAACAACGTGACGGTGACCGTTTAGCCACTGGTTTGGTTTACTGACACATAGACAAAGAACATCTGACTGTACTTGAATCATATCAGAAATCACTGGTCACAGATCAGGCATTAGAATTAGCACAGTTACTTACATGCTGTGGCATTACTGTCGAGTCAGTATACTGCCGAGTAAATGTCAGTTTTCAAAGCCTGCACTGAAATTGCAACTGATTCACTAAAGAATCCACAGTGAAATGAACCGAATACAAATAAATGGTAAATGGACTGCATTTATATAGCGCTTTCAACAGACCCTATGGCCATCCAAAGCGCTTTACATGTTTGCCTCACATTCACCCACCGACGGCGGTGTCAGCCATGTAAGGCGCCATCCAGCTCGTCGGGAGCAGCTGGGGTTAGGTGTCTTGCTCATGGACACCTCGACACTTGGTCCGGTGGAACCGGGGATTGAACCACCAACCTTCCAGTTTGTAGACAACCCACATGAACCACTGAGCCACTGCCGTCCCGAACCACATTCCTAGCATTAGGATCCTTTGATTTTTAGCTCAGTGATCCTGGATTGCTGCTCTCTCCTCATCATCTCACTAACAAGCCAGTGGGCGGGGCCAACATTGCAATGGCGATGATTTTCTTCACCTGTAGGTACATTGTTCTCTGGGATTAGTTACGATAAAAGGTGTTTTTTGACTAAAAAGGAACTTTTCAGTTCTGAAACTAGGATATTCTTATAGTATGATGACCCCTTATATGTCATTTCTAAATCAATTCATGACCCTTTTAATCCAAGTGCTTTTAAACCATTTAACGCACGATAAGATGCAAATCTGTACTGTGCATTTGCATCTGTGAAGCGGCTCTCCGTGAACAATTAAACAAAACACGCGCGAGCAATGCCATTTCAAACAGCCAGCATTGAGTTCTCTTTCACAATTGAACAGACAAAAACACAAAAATGTATGTCAAAATTCCTGTTTTGTCGAGTATTCTTGTAAGCACAGTCTTAAATGTGTTCAAAAGTGTTAAACAAATGTAAAGAGTTGTGAGAAAACAGGATGTGTCAGATCCAAGTCATATGCGTCAGATCTTAAAGTGACAGCCTAATAAACCTGCGGCTGTCTGTATCATTAATGTTAATCAAATAATAACTTTTGTATCTTTAATAAGGATTACATTCATTTATAATTGTGCAGTGTTTGATTATTAAATGTCTGTATATTTACATGTTAGACCTACCTGAAAATCTTAAAACACTGTTTACAAGGTTAGATATGTCAAAAACTATGAAAACAATAACTTTTTGTGTGTTTTAGCAGGGCAGGTAAAAACCATAACCCTGAACCGTCAGACTGGGCCAATAGAAAAAACCTTAGCATTGAGCCCTGATATATTAAAAGCACAGCTTTTTGGTATCCATGTAATAGAGATATCAGTGTTTCATAGTGCTTAGTAAAAATATGCCATTAAACTAATTATAATATTATACTGATTTCCCACCAGGTTGGCTTCTTCAAGAGAAAGTTGCCACAGAAGGGGGATGAACAGGACCAGGCAGAACAAGAGGGTCTGTGTGAGAATCCAGCATGAACGGGACATACATGTTCCGCTCTGTGACTACAGGACAGTGACGTTACCTCGAAATGTACAGATAAATAACTGATATTCAGTTTACTGCCATTTGGGTCCTGCTGGAGGTCTCGGTTATGATAATATTACTGTATTTTAAAGCATCTCACAACTGTTCAATCTAATGGACTTGATTACTCTGTGCTCAGTGGTGCACCGTTCTCAACATGTATGGATGAATGAGTTTGTACTTGCATGAGAGCAGTGATGTGTCACCTTAAAGACAGGGGGTTGGGTGAGATGCCTCTGCCAGTTCCTGTCTCGTCCTAACTTGCTTCAGTATGTGCATTGTTCTCAGTTAAAGCATAACAGAAACAATTCTGTACATCATTTGAAGCTTGTCTATTGCAAAGCCGCTAACGCCCCGCTGCTTTAGTTTCAGACTACTATATGAGAAGTGTTTCTGAGACTCACTACTCGAACTCAAAGTACGATGACACAAGTGGTTGTAACTCCTCTATGTGAAATACGTATCATGAATGACTCTTACTGCTGGGATTGTTCAAGCCCCGGGGGCAGATTAAAGGATGCTCTTTAAACCTTGTTTTTGTTGGCCAGATCTCAGCTTTTTTCTCTCCCTTCTGGCTATTCTGGAATACTTAGCATATCTTAGACTGGTTTTATTAGGTTCATGTTTACCAAAGAACTTATTGTCCAGTATGGTGGCCTCAAAGAGTCTCTAATATTGTCTAGCCTTACTTCACTTAATAAAACCATAAAGTTTGTGTTTTATTAGTAAACTTTATTTTATGAATGTGAAATCTGTGATGTTAGTGGTGAATGGGAGACCAGAGCTCAATTTTATTTGATGTGTTGCTCCAATAGCGATAGTGTTTCTGCCGCTTCCTCATCCTTGCAGCAGTGTTAACGAATGTCGAGGTAATAAAACATAAAGAGATTGTACATTATTATTTTAAAAACAAAATTTTTGCACATATAACTTTTTTTTTTTACTCTATATAAAAACATTTAGCATCATTTTACACATGTAGCTTTTGGTCCGTGGAGCAATTAAATGTATTATTAACTAAATATATAATTAAATATTTTCTGTGCGCCAACAGCATTTGGCAAAAGATTTTCATCATATTCTATTGCCACACACCATGTCTTTTACCTTAAATGGTTGCATTTGAATGTGTGCCTGTGGGCTTAGTTTGTGTGATAAATGAGGTGTGCAAGCACGCAGAACCTGATTTCACGAAGTGCAACATGTTACTGAAACAACATTCCAATCGACCAATCAGATTTGACTGAAGTTTACAGTTTATGTCAAGTTTAAGCTTACAACCAGTGTTAGGTGCTTCTACATAAGTGTTATTTCCCTCTGATTTCATTTCAGAGATAACTTAGGGATATGGTTAGGATAGGGATATGGTTAGGATAAAATTTTCGGACAGGAATGTTGTTCCAGGATCAACAAATTATGTTGACCTGGGAATGCGGCGCAAAATCGAGGACTCTCAAAAAGGGTGTGGTAGGCTAATTAAAAACACAAATCATGGGCCCTATCATACACCCGGCGCAATGCGCCGCAACACAAGTGTTTTTTGCTATTTTTAGCCTGACACAGTCATTTTCACGTCCAGCGCCAGCCACGTTTAAATAGCAAATGCACTGGCACCCATCTGTTTGCCCATGAACATGCTGGTCTGAAAACGAGGTGTGTTCAGGCACATTGTTGGCAAATTAGTATTTTGAGGCAACTGAACATGACTGCAACATTGACCAATAAAACCCTGGTCTTAAGTCAATAGTGCAGTATTTTTTGTGTAATTTAAATGGCGCGTTAGTAATATGCACCTATAGGCGGGTGCACAACGTCCGTACACTCTGCTTATTACACACACAGGGACGCGCAGCAGCACACAAACATTTTTAAATATTAAAAATAAAAGCATTCCTCTCTGGAGAAGTGTTCAGTCTTTCCGCTCGCAAATTCCGCCATGTGAATAACGAATCCACCATGGTGCAAGCGCAACTGGCTTTTAAAGGGAATGGGAGATAAGACTCTGATTGGTTTATTGCACGTTACGCCCAAAACACACCCATGACTCATTAAGAGACTAGGTACAACCCTTTTGGACCATGCACCTTGTGCACCAACTGTTTTTTTTCTTTGTTAAACTAGCAAAAGTGTTTTTGGACACACCCTAAGTGCTCCTGTCCTGCGCCGTGCGCTTCAGCCCATGCGCTCAGATCATTAAAATAGAGTTCAAAGTGTTATGGCTATTTTAACACATTGTGTCATTTTGTGTTGATCATGAATTAAAAACAAACATAAAAACTGCAACAGGTTTTTCTTGACATTCTAACTCACGATATACAATATCTACAGTACATAACAAAAGGTTTTGGGGTTTTTTTGCACTCTAGCAGCTTTGAATGAAAGACTCACTTGTATGCACTCTAAATAAACTGTGAAATTCACAAAAAATGTCTGTTAGTGACTCAGAGAAGCTTTCAATCATGACATCATACCCCCGTTTAGCATCAAATAACTAACTAAAACCAAACTTATTTAAAGCTGCTGTCCGTAAAGATTTACAAAAATTATATAATGATAATGTACAACATGACTCCATTTTGTTTAGTTTGTCTATGTCCCATTATATTTCATGGACGGGGCTTTATGACCTGTACTGCTTGCTGTCACCTGGGGGCGATCGAGACGCATCGGCTTAAGTTTTCAGGACTCGTGGCAGGCTTGTTCCAAACCCATAGGACCTGTTATACACTGAAGATATTTTAATAAAATCTGAGATTTCTGTCACTCCATTGACAGTCCATGCAACTAATGCTGGGTACACACCAAAATATTTTTTACATCTTATAAGATTTTCTAAATATGATAGACCACAAACATGAGGACAAATAATCTGTTTTGCTCCCATATAGCGTGTGGTGTGCCATGATGCGACAAAGACAGACTGCGACCACACACGAACAGATTTTCAACCAGAGTCCCGACTGTAAACACAGGAAATCACGCAAAATCTCACGAGACTGGTTTTTATAAAGTAATGAAAATTTCCTGGTTTTCATTATTTTCCATTGGGTCATTTGACCGGCACCGCTGCAAAATCTTCAAATGATGTAATATCATGACATTGTAAAAGCACAACAGCTAATGTCATCTTAGAATAAACACAAATTTAGTCTGCGTACACTTTAGGGCTGTGATAATAATCTTATTTTATTTTCGCTTTCAATGATGATACAAAGAAGATATGAGGTAAAACTATTATAAACTATCCGCGTGTCTAGCGCAAATTCATTCCCGCCTCAGCGCGCGTTGTCATTTATCCCTAAACATAAACTTAAGGTCAGACTCAGCACAATGTGTGATTGTTGTCAAATGCAGTCTCTACTTTGGCTAAATTGCAGGACGTGTTTGACTAAATTAAAAGAACTATAATCCGCGCAATAGAAGCTGTTTCCAAGGTGTGTGTGTGTGTATGTGTGTGCGTGTGCGCGCGACTTGCACATTCATGTGTGCGATTAAACCATCGAATAGGCTACACATTAAATAGCCGATATGTCAAAATGACTGGCTTGAGAGATTATTCACTTAAACACAGTTTATATCTTAAATGTGCGTAAATATTGGAGAAATCATGAATGATTAGAGCTGTATTCGGTCTTAAAGGGCAGCATCTAATAAACCTGCCATTAGTGAATCAACAAAAGGAAAAGAGAAAATTACTCGCAGCTCTTGCATGAATAACTTTAGTTTTAATAAGTAATAATAATTAATCTATCAACAGTGAAAACTATGCAATGATATTTTACATTTCATTACTTGACTTCACAAGATTCTTTATTATTATTATTATTTTTAGATTTTTAAAGTTTCTTTGATTAATACAAAGTTAAAAAGAACTGAATGTAATATTTAACAATATTAGGCTATTGTTTTGTTCTGTAGTTTTGATTAAATAAATGCAGGCTTCATATGCATAAGAGACTTCTTGCAAAAACAAAATATTATCCAAACTTTAACACACACACACACACACACACACACACACACACACACACACACACACACACACACACACACACACGCACACACACATTAGCCTACTACATATTTAAATGACGGCATGTGCTGACCTCAGTAAAACAATCCCATAGCGACATCTAGTGGCTAGTGGCCTTAGTGAAAATTGCCGTTTTAATTAATTTTGTGCTTCTTGAGTTGCCGTAGTTGGTGTTGCATCGGAAGAAATTTAACAAACGCTGTATTTCCATACCATGCGGTTTCATGCTACAAAGGCATTGAAAATATATGTCCGTGAGTATTTAGTTTAATATTTTGTTTGTTAATAGAGTAAAATGCTATTTTAAGAAAGAGATATGTAAATTGTGTTTTCAATAAGATAATATTGAAGTGCTGGTTGTAAGGCCATCTGTATGGAAGCAATCGCGTTCAATATTTTATAATCTGAATGTAACATCTGAATTATGATGCAAAGACACATTATTTGACATTTTCTTTATTTGTATGTTCAGTTTTACAGTGGTTTCTTCAAGTAAATCACACTCAATCAAAGTCTGGCATCTTGGAGGTATTTCTTGGAGGAACCTGTTAGCTATCTGCCAAGCTAGTCAGGCTAAAGCACTTCAGCATTCATCCTATTAGGGGCAGAATATTAAAAGGACACAGCTTCAGACGGCCTGCAGAACGCAACGGGAAATAAAAGCCCAAACCACCAGCAAACTCCAGCTTTCTATCTTAAATGCAAGACAAGTAGTCACAATGACCCAACCTGGTAATGAAGAAGACATAAGTGAACAATTAGAAACAAGATCATGTTGCTCCAGGTCCTCACGTTCAAGTCAGTTTTCATCAGCCAGTGGAATGGCTATCAGAGCACGTGCAAAGGCAGAAGCAGCACGGGCGCAACTGGCATTTGCAAAGAAAGAAGCAGAAATGATGAAAGAAGAAGCATACATTGTGGAAGAAGCAGCTAGAAAGAAGGCAGTGCTTAAAGCAAACTTACACACGCTCCAGCTAGAAAGAGCAGCTGCTGTTGCAGAAGCAGAGGTGTTGGAGGCAGCCGCTGATGAAAAGCTTGGAGAGACAGACCGTAAAAGTTCCATAAGGTTGTCACTGCAGAACGTAACCACTCCTTTCATAAATCCACTTCCAGACTTAAAGACACGTGATCTCTCATGCCCACCAGTGCACCAGCAGAAGAAGGACAATGGTGAGACAGCAAGAAGGTGAAATCAGTGACTATGAGTTTGGTGAGTTACCTGCTCAACATCCTGTAAAACAGAACACTACCTGGAAGTCTGTCATCATTCACTTTACTGCAAGATCTTCAAGAGAACCCTACCTCTACAGTGAACAGCCACATGGGGCAAGGTTCCAGCATAATGATTACCCAGTCCAGTTGAAGGGTCCAAGCAAACCCTTCAACTTCAATGGACTTCGCAAAATATTTACTGCGACGTGAGATGGTAAACTCAGGCTTGTTTAAATTTGATGATCATCCAGAGAACTACCGGGCTTGGAAGGCATCCTTTCTTAGTGCCACTGAAGAGTTGAAATCTCAAGTGGAGTCAATCCAATTGTCCAAAAACTTCCATTATACCTGCAAGAGAAATGGATCACATTAGGAGCACAGTATAAAGAACAAAATTGTGTGTCTTACCCTCCATTTTCAGTTTTTGTGAAGTTTGTCTATGATCAGGCTAAAGTCCGTAACGATCCAAGTTTCGCTGATATCGCAGTTGGGAGTTCAAGTGCTGTCAAGACAGAGAGATTTTTTCCATATAAGCCATATGTAAAACCTACAGTAGCCACCAGGAGAACAGAAGTCTCCACAGATCCTGAAAAGGCTTATTCACAAGCTTCAGAGAATAAGGTAAATTATCCTGATAAGCAGTGTCCTCTTCATAACAAACCCCATCCATTGAGGAAATGTCGAAACTTCAGAGGCAAAACGTTAGATGAGAGGAAAACTTACCTCAAAGACATGAACATCTGTTTCAGATGCTGTGCGTCATCCAGCCATTATGCCAAAGACTGTGATAGACATGTACAGTGTAAAGAATGTAACAGCAAGGAACATTGCACTGCCTTACATCCAGGTCCAGCTCCTTGGAAAGTTAACAAATGTGCCTCGACTGAAGACCAAGGCGGGGAGCAACAAACAATTGGTTCCTTGTCCATGACATCCAAATGCACTGAAATTTGTGAAATTGGTATAAGCTCAAGGTCATGCTCCCAAATTTCTCTTGTCAGAGTATATCCAGCATGAGAAAAAGAGAAAGCTATCAAAGCTTATACTGTCCTTGACGAACAAAGCAACAGGTCTTTGGCCAAAACCCAGTTCTTTGATCATTTTGGCATTAAAAAAAATGGAATGCCATACACCTGGAGGGAAAAACCCAAATCTTCCTACCTAACTTAATTGAACGTGACATGCTTCCAGATGAACGGTCTGAGATCCCATCACCAGAGATTGCTAGACACCATCCGCATCTCAAAGCTGTGGCAGACGAGATCCCTGCGTTCGACCCCCTGTGCAGCTATACTCTTGCTCCTTGGCCGAGACATACTGCAAGTGCATAAGTTTCTAGAACAACACAGTGGACCTCACAATGCGCCATTTGCGCAACGTCTAGATCTTGGTTGGGTGATCATTGGAGAGGTGTGTCTTGGAAGAACACACAAAACGGCTGTTTTCAGTGTTTTCAGAACCAGCATTCTGAGTAATGGTCGCTCATCCATCCTTTTCACCATGAAAGAGAAGTTTGACAACACAGTGTTGCATTACAATCCTCGAAACAATGTTGCTACAGCTGTTTCCGATGAAGTGGAACTTGGAACCAGTGTGTTCCAAAGTACTTCCCATGATGACAAAATAGGAATGTCGGTTGAGGACAGGGTGTTTCTTGACATTATGGACAGAGAGGTCTACATGGATGACTCAAATTCATGGGTAGCGCCATTGCCATTCAAACCAAATAGGCTTCGCCTACCTAATAACAGATGCCAAGCTGCAAAACGACTTGAATCTCTTTGACACACTCTGGAAAGAAAACCAGATATGAAAGAACACTTCAGGTTCATGCAGACAATGTTTGACTCTGATCAAGCTGAACTTGCACCTCAAGTGAAAGCACAGCAGGAATGTTGGTAATTGCCCATATTTGGTGTTTACCATCCACAGAAGAAGGGTCAGATACGTGTTGTATTCGATTCAAGTGCTAAACATGAAGGTACCTCCCTCAACAATGTGTTACTGAGTGGACCAGACTTAAACAACACACTGTTAGGTGTCCTCATCTGCTTTCGCAAGGAACCTGTGGCAGTCACAGCGGATATACAGCACATGTTCTATTGCTTCATTGTCCGTGAAGACCATAGAGACTTCCTCAGATTTCTTTGGTTTTGAAGATAATGATCCAGACAAACAGATTGTGGAGTACTGCATGAAAGTGCATGTTTTTTGGGAATAGTCCGTCACCTGCTGTGGCCATATGGGTTGCGAAGAGCTATTCTGCTGAGAGAGGACAAACATGACACAGAGGTAAAGCAATTTGTGATGCGGAATTTCTATGTGGATGATGGACTTGCCTCATTTCCATCCAGTGAAGAAGCTATCACAGTGCTGAAGCAGACAAAAGAAATACTAGCAGACAATCAAACATATGACTGCACAAGATCGCCTCTAACAATAGAAAGGTTATGGAAGCATTCTGTCATGAGGACTTGGCCAAATATTTGCAAGACATTAAGTTACCATACGATCCCTTACCTATGCAACGAAGCTTGGGACTCATGTGGAATCTCCAAACTGACACTTTCACCTATTATGTGTCAAAGGCAGAGAAGCCGTTTACCAGAAGAGGCATCCTCTCTGTGGTTAACAGTCTTTATGACCCTCTGGGTTTCTTGGCCCCTGTAACAGTACAGGGTAAAGCTTTGGTCAGAGAACTAGCCAACGATCAATGTGACTGGGATTCTCTCATACCAGCTGAAAGAGAAGATCAGTGGAGAGCATGGCTTGATTCACTGTTGAAGCTTGACCAGATACAGATTAAAAGACCATACCTTCCTGTTTCTCTAGGTTCTACACAATACAGGGAACTATGTATCTTTGCAGATGCATCTACCATAGCCATATCAGCTGTAGGTTACCTTAAAGCAGGTGACTCGGAAGGATGCAGCCACGTTGGCTTTCTCCTGGGTAAATACAAGTTTGCCCCTCGTACTTCTCTGACTGTTCCACGTCTTGAACTTTGTTCTGCGGTTTTGGCTGTGGAATTAGCAGACTTGCTAACCACTGAACTGGACATTGAACTCCAAAGAGTGAAATTCTACACGGACAGTAGAATTGTCTTAGGTTACATTCACAACACAAACAGAAGGTTTCATGTGTATGTTGCCAACAGAGTTGCTCAGATAAGAAGGTCTACTCACCCAAAACAGTGGCACTTCATCAGTACAGACCAAAATCCTGCAGATCATGGAACACGTCCCATATCCCCTGATCTGTTGAGTCATACAAACTGGTTTACAGGCCCTGAGTTTTTGCACAAAGGTTGCCTAGATGTTGGCACATTCCAGCCAGAGACCTACAGCCTAGTTGAGCCAGACACAGATGCAGAGGTACGGCCGCATTTGTCAGCCTTCGTTACCAAAACCTCTGAAAAGAAGCTAGACTCACAGTGATTTACACGCTTCTCCAGCTGGAAAATACTCATCAGAGCCATGGCTAGTCTTGTATGCAGAGCCAGATCCTGTTCTGGAAACCCTAACTCCAAAACAGATGAGTTTACACAATCAAGAGTTGTAGTTATCAAAACTGTTCAACAAGAAACATTTTCAGAGGAGCTAATGTGCCTCGTCAGAAATGAAGTCGTGCCCAAAAGCAGCATCTTAAGAAAGTTAAACCCCATTTTGGATGAAGATGGAGTAATACAAGTTGGAGGACGTTCGTCGTTGGCTGAAACATGTTGGGAAGAGAAACACCCCATCATCATTACCAAAAATAATCACATTGCTACAAGTTGCACACCAGGGTAGACATTTCACAGAAGGTGCTCTCCGGTCAGCTGGACTATGGATAATTGGTAGCAAAAGACTAGTGTCAAGTGTCATACATCACTGCGTGATCTGTAGAAGGCTCAGGGGAAGGCTGGAGGAGCAAAAAATGTCCAACTTACCTTCTGATCGAGTTAACCCGGATCCTCCATTCACCGATGTTGGAGTTGATGTGTTTGGTCTGTGGAACATCTACTCTCGACTAACCAGGGGAGGTCTTGCAGAGAGTAAGCGATATGCAGTTATTTTCACATGCTTGGGTATGCGAGCTGTGCATTTCGAGGTGATTGAGTCCCTGTCCTCCTCAAGCTTTATAAATGCATTGAGAAGATTTATTGCTGTACGAGGGCCCGTCAAACTACTTCGGTCTGACCGTGGAACTAACTTTATTGGAGCCTGCAAAGAGCTCAAAATAACTGCAGAGGATCCAGAGTTGAAAGGCTTTCTACAGGATCAAGGCTGTACTTGGGTCTTCAATTTTCCCCATTCTTCACACATGGGTGGGGTGTGGGAAAGGTTGATAGGTGTTGCACGGAGGATTTTAGATGGCTTGCTTCTCAAGTCAGAGTCCAAAAGGTTGTCACATGAGGTCCTAGTTACGCTCATGTCGGAAGTCATGGCCATAGTGAATGCCAGGCCTCTAGTCCCTATCTTAGCTGATCCAGACATGCCAAATGTTCTCTCTCCTGCTACACTTTTAACTCAAAAGTTGGAGACCGTGTCCATGCCAAAAGGAGAGTATGATCTTAAAGATCTCTACAACAAGCAGTGGAGGCTAGTTCAAAGCCTTGCTGATGGCTTTTGGAAGCGTTGGCGTCAAGAATATTTAACACTTCAGATCAGGAGAAAGTGGCAGGTAGACAAACCAAACCTGCAGGTCGGAGATGTTGTTCTTTTAAATGATGCGTTACTCAAGAGGAATGAATGGCCTACAGGGGTTGTGGTAAATGCCATCCCTAGTCAAGACCTCAGAGTATGTAAAGTGGAGGTAAAAGTTATCACGCAAGGCACACCCAAAGTATATTTAAGACCAGTTTCGGAGGTGGTGTTGTTGTGCAAAGAGACAATGGTATAAAAAATATACCATACGGGGAGTGTGCTGACCTCAGTAAAACAATCCCATAGCGACATCTAGTGGCTAGTGGCCTTAGTGAAAATTGCCGTTTTAATTAATTTTGTGCTTCTTGAGTTGCCGTAGTTGGTGTTGCATCGGAAGAAATTTAACAAATGCTGTATTTACATATCATGCGGTTTCATGCTACAAAGGCTTTGAAAATCTATGTCCGTGAGTATTTAGTTTTAATATTTTCTTTGTAAATAGAGTAAAATGCTATTTTAAGAAAGAGATGTGTAAATTGTGTTTTCAATAAGATAATATTGAAGTGCTGGTTGTAAGGCCATCTGTATGGAAGCGAACGCGTTCAATATTTTATCTGAATGTAACATCTGAATTATGATGCAAAGACACATTATTTGACATTTTCTTTATTTGTATGTTCAGTTTTACAGTGGTTTCTTCAAGTAAATCACACTCAATCAAAGTCTGGCAACTGAGTCTTTCTTGGAGGAACCTGTTAGCTATCTGCCAAGCTAGTCAGGCTCAAGCACTTTAGCATTCATCCTAGTAGAGGCAGAATATGGCATGTATGGAGACGGTGGGACCATGGTCTGTACATGTTACACTTATAGCTGCGCCGACCGTGCTTCTGTATTCCCTCAGTGTGCTTTCTGATTGGATTTCACGTGAGTATGCGCACGTTTGTCCTCGGGGTTCCCCCTACACATCAGGATTTCTGATCGTAAATATTCAACATGTTGAATATTTACGATTCGCGATCGGGCCGTCTCCAACGTTCTTCCGAGCAGGTTCGGACACTCTTAACACACTTCACACCACAGGAAAATCTGATAAGATAATCTTTAGAACCATCAAGATAATCGGCACAGAGCTAAGATTGTCAGAAGGGGGGAAATCAGCCCAAAATAAGCCTGATTATCTTTTGGTGTGTATCCAGCATACCATTTAAAAAGAAAAAAGAGAGATCCTAAAACTACTCCATATGAATTGAGCGGTTTAATTCAAATTTTCTGACTTGATCGCTTTATATGATGAACAGATTGAATTTAGGCTTTTAATCACATATAAACATCAACTCACACATCCGTTTTGGTAAACTGAAGCTCAAGCACGCTTACTTAATGTGCAAGAACCAATGAGGTTCATTCTCATGTTACGCATCATGTTTGAGCTTCCGCAAGAACCAATGAGGTTTGTTCTTGTGCATCAAATACAGTTGAGCTTCTGTTTATGTTCTGTGATCAATGTTTATATGTGGATAAAAGCCTAAATTCAATCTGTTTATCATATAAAGCGATCGAGTCTCTTCAGAATATTTGGACTAAACCGCTCTATTCATATGGATCTCATTATGAACTTTTTGGAGCTTTAAAGTGGCAGTTGTGTGGACTGCCAATGGGGGACAAATCTCTCAGATTTTTCAGAGTACTGTTAGTTCTGAGGATGAACGAAAGTCCTACGGGTTTTGAATGACATGAGGGCCAGTAATTTAATTTATGGGTGAACTAATCCTTTAAGAGTGAGCAAATAGCCCCTGTTATCCTCCTCTGCCCATTTCTAGCAAGTGGTGCTCACTGCACAGCCAAATGATGTCACGGGTTGAGCTTAACCTAGCCCAGCTCTACCTCCGGAGTTTAAATGGGTGGAACAATAGAGTTATAAGTGGAGTTATGGTGTGGTTGGACCTTCTAACTCCACCCACTATTCCCAAATTACATCCAGAGAGGGGGAGTTGGACTTCAAGCTCCACCCATGGCTCAGCAGTGAGCAGCCTCAATTCTAGCACTGCTCAGCTGTTTCACACACTCACACTGAACTAGATGCAGATACACTGGAGAGCTCATGTTGATGCTGATTATCTCTGTGGACTTAAATATGCTGCAGGTACTTCTCACTGTTCTGTGTAAGTAGCCAACTTATGCAAACATGCATAGTTTTCTTGGGTCTGTGAGGAACAGATATTTGTCTGTTTTTGATCTGCACTGTCAAAACTATGATTCACACAATTTGGCATTTCATCAAGAATGACCTTTGATAATCAAAAGGGTAATTTAGGTGACTTTTCTTTCTTTTTTTAAAGTGCATTTCTGTAGACATGAGATGTCTTTTAAGTGTTAATAATTGAATCATGCCATCTTAGTCTAAATGTGTCATGTATATGTGGGATATAGCTATGCCTTAGGTAACAGGGTTGACAGTTTTATAATTAATTAACCCTGTTCTTCAGGTATGGAAAGTACTAAATGTATATTAGAAAGAAAATTAATGCATTATTGATTCAGTTTTATACTGTCCAAAATACCCTTTTGTACATTCAAAAATGGTTGAAAAGTGATAAATGAAATGTCACTTGTTCATGAACTCTAGATGACAGGCTGATGCAAGCTCCTCTAAAACCCTCCACTTCCTGCAATACCCACATCTCCGATCTATGTTAAATGATATATTTCCTGTAAGTGTTCAATTGAGTGTGAAAAGTAGTGTTGCAAAAATGCAATGGTTTACAGAGCATTATTTAAATTTTCAATACTTTGCATTTTTAAATAATCTTCAAAATGCCTGTTCAAAATTAACACAATTTAAATGAGTCAATACACCATCAATCCTTTTTCCAAAAAATGTGTTTGTTTTACCCTGATTCAATATGGCAAGCCCTTTATAAATGTTTATATTTTAGACAGAGCGGGATGCTTTTCGCGGGAACATGCATCATATCCGTAAATAGAGAAAATTTGGATAGGTGTCGTGTATGGTGTTGTAGTGGCAGAACAGAGGAGTGTCTGATGGCAAGAAGAGAACCTAACAGAGCTTGTAATAAAACCAGAATCAACACTGGCTTGTCTTTTCGAAGATAACGAGAACAGAGGGATTTGAAATGTTGAGGGATTTTAAAAAAACTGTGAAGGGTCTTTTCATTTTGGTTGTTGTAGCTTGAGCTGTGTTGGAATTTATTTTCAAGGAAGTACTGTGTCTAATGGGTAAAGCTACTAACGTTTTCAGCAAGTCAGCTTGAGATCCTTTCCATCTAAACTGCTTTTGTCTCTTCAAGGGATAGTTCAACCAAAAATGAAAATTCTGTCATAATTTACTCATTCTCAAGTTATTCCAAATATGTTTCTTCTGCTCAACACAAAACGTTTTTTTTTTCTCAATAAAGAATTGACTTTATATCACGCAATTGCGAGTTTAGGCTATCTCAGAATTCTGACTTAATAAATCTCAATTGTGAGAAATTCTGAGATAAAAAAGTCACCATTACTCTATTTATTTTTATTTAGTTGCGGAAACGTGTCCTAAACAGACGCCATGCGCATGCCATAAAATTCCGCCAACAAAATCAATCGAAAGCCACAGCCAAAAGAAGACCGTGTGGGCGGAGTATCTCTATCAAATTCAAAAATATTAGCCTCCCCCATTTTTTTACATTATTAAAACATATCCTACTGTGTGACTAAAATATGTCATATAATATACTTCACATTGAGAGACTTGAGTTCACATTGATTTCACAGTTTGAACATTAACGTGTTAATTTAGCCTTTTTTCAAGTTCTGAGGTGAGTTATATTGTTGCTTTCAGTAGGCTAAAGTGCACATACAATTATATTCAAACTCACATTAGACACTTTTACACTTTGTATTGTGTTGTACCACTTCCAGTTGCAACTCGGTTACAACTAAGCAGAAATATAAACCGTTTCTGAGAATTGTTTCGTTGCGACTGATTAGGACAAAAACTCAGATTTTATCATGTGTCGCAACAAGTGAGAGCCTGTGGTTAGTGTAGCCTAAATGCAATTAAATAACACTAAATAGCGTCATATTAATTACTCAAATGTAGTGGTGTCTGAAACCACTCAACGGCTGTCCGAGTTCACTCATTTTCAAGTGAACTGTATTAGAGGACTAACGTAGGAAAAAGTGAATGGGTTTAAGTGGCGATTCGTGAGATAAGGGACAAAATGTCCCAAACACAAAAGCCCCTCCCTTTTTTATGTTAAAAAGTAAGAATAAAAATACTTAAAAGTTACATCTAAAGGGAATTTGTATAGCCAGGACATTCATTGCTTATACTTGTAAATAATTTCTTTAGTATTATTTTAAAATCACTCACTATACTTGAAACATGTCATTAAACCTGTCCTCAGTATGAGATCACAATGTAAAACTACCAAACAAAGTGTAAAAAATGCAAAAAATAAAATAAAAAACACAGTTACATTAAAAGGCAGAGATCTTTAAGATATCAAACAATACAAAAAGTAAATATTGAATTATATTTCCATTAAAAAGTAGCTATAATAGTTGTGCATAATTCTGAAAAAATTAGGCAGTGTCATGGGCAGCTTTAACTCTGAGGAGCACTTACACTTTCCTACTCATTGTGGATCTCACAGTAGGACACATAGTCCTGAAAAAAAAACAACAACCTTGGAACCATTATTTTTAAGAGTAGGTAGGCTATATTAATGCACAAAGCTGCTAAGCAATCACAAACTGCCTGTAATTAGTAGCTTGTATATATTTTATTCAGATTAGTATTACTAATCATACCACATAAACCCACACAATGGTCAAAACGTTAGGCTATGGTTAAAATGGTGTCAAAGATCAGTGTCATGGCTTACTGATCATAATGAATGCACTGGATTGGAAACACATTCTCTCTCTCTCTCTCTTTAACCCCACAGTCTGACATCTCTTTTTTTGTTTCCGCTCATGTTCATGCTTAATTCGTCCTCTGTCTCATTTCATGTGTCCGCACACTACACTACTTAAAGGCTCTCTTTGTGTGATGACTGACTCTTTAAGTAATGAATGGAGAACTCTGTTAGAGTAGATAGGCCCATATGTTCCTTTATTTATGGAATGTCTCTCACATATATTTTTTAGCACTTTATCGCTTTTCTACAGAACTTTTAACGAAGATTAAAACGATAATATAAAGATAAACAGAGAGACGAGATGGCCAGGATAACTGAAGATGTTTAAAGATGCACAGGGAGCTTTGATTTGAGTAATCAGAGAGAAACCCTGCTCAGGCATGTTTCTGCATTTTATGTGGCTCTCATCTTTGTGTCTCAATTATGTGCAAAGGAAAGAAAATGTCTACGTCTCACAATATTTCTACAATGGGGCCTGCAACTAACACATAATAACAATTGAAATGTCAACCAGAAATGGTATAAGATTTGATATCCGATAGTTTGAATGTTTTTATGTACAAAAATAACATATATTTATATTTTTATGAATGAATAAGTGTGTATGTATATATATAAAGTCAAAATTATTCAAGTCAAAATTGTATTCAAGTTACCACTTTTTACCGTGTATATTTCTAAGAACTTGACACACACTCATGTCACTGACCCATAAAGCTCCTGCGGGAGAATTATCTCTGTGTTTATGGGACTAAATATTGTTTACTATCTCCAAGAAACCCCACATCAAAGTTTTACTGCACACAGTCACTCATAGGTTCACATTCATGCTGTGGCATGTCTACATATCACCTATTAAAAAATACAGCTCTGTTTCAGGATATCAGACCAGATATGGTTCTACTTCCTTATTATAGTTTTTTTTATTAGTGTTGTTGGTATAATATGTGTATGCTTGTATATTTGTCAAGACAAAAGACTGATTTTTGCATGTCTCAACAGGTTTCAGCATTAATAACTCTCAGGGTTTTAATGTGGGTACTTCTGGAGCTAAAGTCTTCTCAGGATCAGCAGAAGAACAGTTTGGTTACTCTGTACAACAGTTCAGCAACAGTCAAGGGAAATGGTAAGATGTGTAAAATAGAATAGGAATTGCATGCTATTTTTTATTTATTTATTGTGATAATTGTGTTTGTCCCTATATGTTGGATTTAGTTTTATTTAAGAATTGAGCAATATTCTTTATTTCTACCCGAAAGACTGAGGAGATGAGAAAAACATTTGACTAAGATTTATTTACAGTTTGTATACTGTTAGTATCGAATAGATGAAATGATAAAGTTATTTGGTGTAGGCCCCGTCCATAGTCCGAATCCGGAGGGTAGCAGATGCTTGCAGTTCCTGCCTGAAGATGAAGGCAGGGGCGGAGCCTACCCCCTAATGTATGGACAGGGACTGATATATGGACAGTATCTGCGAACGAAGTAATGTGTGGGAACAGAACTTACAGATGATGAATTATGATTGGCTAGATAGATAATTAGTGACCTGAGAAATAGGCGTGAATTTTTTTTTTTTTTTTTCTGGACTTAAATAAAATTTTAGTAATAAAAAAACCCATGTGCAATTAATTTAAATCATGAAGCTTTTTTATTGATTTATTATAAGTTTAACAAAAATGTAGGGCCCTATGAAATATGTTTTATGTTTTTCAAATTCTGTGTTTTCATTTATATTCTTCTGGATTCAATTGAATTACATTTGAATAATCAAAATGTATTATCAATTGAATATTTAAAACTTATAACAAATAACAATTCTTAAATAATAATAAAACAATTTAGTAATTTATTGATTTACAATAATAATAATTATTAATATTACTTACTTTAATAGAGCCCTATGAAATGTTTTATTTTTTCAGAATCATTCTGTTTTGTTATCCAATTTGCCAAATGGATCCCACGTTTTCTACACTGTGGAAAACATAAGGCCCTTCATACTGCCCTGAGTGTATGCATACTTGCACACACACTCTTGATAGCTGATAACTGTTTTCCCCTACAGTATCACTCAATATACAGCACACACACACTTCCTGTGCTCATTAAATTTGCCTGCATCCGGGAGATCAAAATAGTTTCTTTAGAATCTATCTGCTGGAAAATTAATGATTTTCCCTCATTCCCACGTAATAGCTACTCTAACACATGTTCTCAAACAACAGCAATATATCACACAATTGTTGGTACAATATGCAACTCTTCTTCTAAAACACAAAGAAATTTTTTATCTAAACTATGCGCAACTTCTCTAAACATCTGATATCTCTATAATTCTGCTGGGTCACTTCATAATTAGTTGTGTCCATAAAGTATGTTACTGTTCGCTTATGGCCACCTTCACTGTCTAGACAAGCTTTAAACAAGTACTTCTTAACATTCTTCCTGTTATGCAACAGGTCAGATGAGGCATTTCCTGCTCTAGCGTGGGCTGCATTGGGAGGCTGTGGTGACATCATGTTTGTTAGATAGTTCATGCTTTTGTGAATGGTGCTGATGTCATCATTCTCACTGTGAGTCCAGCATTAGCTTCGTCTGACTGATCTGGTTTATCCTCCTGCATTAGTGACCCATAAAATACATTTCCATAGACAATGAGTCATTATTACCCAGAATCCAATTCAGCTTCTTTACTCTGATGTACTTACTTTGAATATTGATGTATGTTAGTTTCTAGAATCCCCTGAACTTTCCCTAAGTATCCTACTAAGAAATCACAAATTCAGTTTTTTGTTGTTGCGAGAACGATTATATGTGGTAGTTATACTTATTAAAAATGAACCTAGCATGTAGTCAACCGCATCAAATATCTGTATCCTCCCTTTATAAATGGTGATTTTTGGCCTGTCCCACATTGCCGCCTAACTGCATAAAACAATTACAATCTTACAACAATGTCGAACTTTTGATATAATCTCCTGAATTGATATAAATATACTATTTATAATCAACTAATTTTAATGTCCAACATATAATATTTAGCCTAGCTGTATCAGACATTTTACTTGCAACCCTGTTACTGCATGATTTTTCCCATTACAAACATTTGTACGATTTTGTAAAATCTCAAAACACTAAAACACTTAAGTAACATGACTTGAACAAAAGTAAGTGCCATTCTATATTTATAAAAGTTGTCTGTTGAATTTGAATGTTTAATAGAAAAAACATATATATTAAATGTGTTATTTTAGTATTTTAGTAATTACTTTTATATTTTATTTAAAGTTTTAGAAATGGTATGTTAGTATTATTTTAGTATTTCAAGGCAACTAGCTGAAATAAAATAAGTGTATTTATTTAAAAAAAAAAAAAATATATATATATATATATATACACTCAGGGTACATTTACACAAATTATGTAGGCTACTAAAACGGATCTGCAAAAACGACTAAAAACACTGTTATTCATGCCATGCCAGTAGATGGTGATGTCACTTTGTAAAGAAACTGTGCGATCGTCTGTTTGATCGGACCACACGTGCATCAATGAGCCTTGGCCACCCATGACCCTGTCACTGGTTCAACATTGTTTTTTCTTTGGACCACTTTTGATAGATACTGACCATTGCAGACTGGGAACACCTAGATTTGGCCCTTATCAAACTTGCTCAAATCCTTACACTTGCCTATTTTTCCTGCTTCCAACACATCAACTTTGAGGACAAAATGTTCACTTGCTGCCTAATATATCCCACCCACTAACAGGTGCTGTGATGAAGAGATAACCTCATAATGTTATGATGTATGTGTGTATATATATATATATATATATATATATATATATATATATATATAGATATGTGTGTGTGTGTGTGTGTGTGTATATGTATGTGTGTGTGTGTGTATATGTGCAATGTGTCTGTTTAATGAGGAATTATGTTTCTTCTGTCACAGGATGGGAAATGAGTGAGTTTGTGTGTCACTGTTTGAAGAATGCTGTGTTTAGTCTTATCACATTATGGCGACATTGTAATGATATTCTGTGTAATTTAGGGGGTGTGTTTATATTATGGATGTTCAGTGCACCTACACACACATAATCTTGGAACCGCTTTCAAATACACACCCTACTGGGCTACTGCTCATTAAAAACATATGAAAAATATATTGTAGAATATCCTCAACACCTGCTATGTACTCCGCAAACTTTCCTGAACCTGTAGGATAGTAAGACTGAACTAACTCCTAATACTGTTCCTCAGGCTCCTGGTGGGTTCTCCATGGAAGGGATACAATCAAAATCGGAAGGGAGAAATCTTTAAGTGTGAGGTTAACAAGCCTGGAACCAGCTGTCAGGCGCTTAACCTTCAGAGTAAGCAAACGTTTCCCATTATTCCCAGTGATATCAAAAAGTGTTATCTGGTCATAGAGCATGCTGTGAAGTTCAAAAGCAAATTCTTGAATATTAGTAAGTATTCAAGAAATATTATGTAGTAAAGCTGAAGATGTCACCATGTTTAATGTGCCCCCAGATTCTGTCGATATGCCAAAAATCTCCAACGGCAACAACATCAACATGAGTCTAGGTCTTACTCTAACTCCAACAACCAAAAACAACGGGTTTATGGTAAGACTGATGCATTGCAGGCTCATTGAAAAAACATGTCTCTACTTACATTTCTTCTAAAATCTAAAAACTTACCTGTACATACAATTCACTGCATTGAACCTGAAGTGAAGCTATTATATGTAATTTCGTGAGGAGTACGCCCATCTAATCTTCCAATTAATACCAAGGTATAAAACCAGCAGCTTACCTCTTCCCATTGTTATTTCTTGCAGCATCCCTCCTCCTCCCCTGCTCCTCCTTATACAATTTTGGTATATAGGGGGGCAATCGGAGTAGAATATCCTCTCCGAGCCCCTCTATGGCAGACAGCAAGCCAAATCTGTATACCACTTTCACTAAGACTGTATGGGTACACAAACTCGTGAAAAAAACACCAACAACTTGTCACTCAAATAATGATTACAGAGGCAGATTATCAATAAATGAAGACTTATTTTTCTGAGGTTCTTTGCACAACACTATATCATGACCTCAAAAGTGCAAAAGATTTGTAAACGAATACATTTGCATCACATAATCATCTCCATATCATCTACTGTCCATCTCCATTAAACTAGCAAAAGTGGATTCAGACCCTTCCTAAGTTTACCTGCGCCATGCACTCAGATCGTTAAACTAGGGCCTAAGTGTATGTGGTATGTTATTTTCAAACTCGATTGAGCATTAACCTTTTAGTGCCACTCACCGGACATTTCGTTTCCGAACTGCCACCATACGTAAAGCAACCAACACAATAAAATGTTGTCAGATTCATGTTCACCTATTTTGGATAAAAGTGCTTTTACCGCCAATCACTGGGTATTTCACTTTTTCAAATTTCACTGGGAAATTTTCTTGAAACATGTAAGAAATGTCATTTAGCAGAAATGTCGCTACAGGTACGTTTTTCCAATGAGACAATTTTCTGTAAAGTCTACTTTCTAGTAGCTTTAGCATTTGTTACATAAGCCGATACATGTTTCTCTATTGTTTTGGTATCTGCACTAAGAGTCCCTAGCTTTAAAAATGAATCGGTTTGAATGAATAATTCAATGACTCTCTCATAAAGTCTTGTTTCATTACTGGATGAATCAGCGTTTTTGAACTAATCTCATATAAATGAATCGGTCATTTGTTGCCAGTTATTGGTTTAATGATATAACTGATAAAATCTTTATTTAAAGTATCAAGTTAGTGAAGTAATAAGATTGCGTGGGTGTTTGAGATTGCAATCTTTTAATGATTAATCGGGTAGCTCTGCTAAGAAATTCTGCTTCTTCTACATGTGTTTTAAATTAGTTTATGTGGGATGTCATGTGCTCAGTTATTGTATCAAGTTATATTTGTGTTTGTGTTTCAGACATGTGGTCCTCTGTGGGCTCAGCTCTGTGGAAGTCTGTATTTCTACCCAGGAATCTGTGCTGAAGTGAGCCCACAGTTTACACTCCAGTCGGTCTTTTCCCCTGCCATTCAAAGTACAAACACACTTCCATGTTCTGTCTCTGAAACCTTACTGGTCAGGTTAACCTTTATTGGGAATCTCCAGCATTTATGTTGTTTAATTTCTCTTCCAAACAGCTTGTGGCAGTCTTATGGACATTGCCATTGTTTTGGACGGATCCAACAGTATATACCCATGGGAACCGATCGTCGCTTTCCTCAAGAAACTTTTGGAAAACTTAGACATTGGACCTCAAAGCACTCAGGCCAGTCAAACCGCTTGCGTACAGTTGGTTGAACCTGTTTTTTTTGTCTGTATTGATAATTTACATTTATTTCTGATTTCAGGTCAGTGTGATGCAGTACGCCGTTGACACCTCATTCGAGTTCTACCTGAATTCCTATCAGACAAAAGAGTCCATGATTAAAGCAGCTTCGAATATTCAGCAGAAACAAGGATTAGAGACTAATACTTTCAGAGCCATTGATTTCGCCAGGTATGCATGATTCTTTCTGCACAACTTCACCTGAGTAAACCACTGTTGTTGAAATATGTGACCCTGGACTACAAAACCGTAGGGGTATATTTGTGGCAATAGCCAACAATACATTGTATGGGGGAAATTATAGATTTTTCTTTTATGACAAAAATCATTAGGATATTAAGTAAAGATCATGTTTCATGAATATATTTTCTAAATTTCCTACCATAAATATATAAAACATTTATTAGTAGTAGTAATATGCATTGCTAAGGACTTCATTTGGACAACTTTAAAAGCAATTTTCTCAATATTTTTCACCCGCAGATTCTAGATTTTCAAATAGTAGTATCTTGGCCAAATATTGTCATATCCTAACAAACCATACATCAGTGGAAAGCATATTTATTCAGTTAATTCAGATGTATAATTCTCAATTTAAAAAAATGGACCCTTATGACTGGTTTTGAGGTTCAGGGTCACATATAGTAAAGAGCATGACCTCATTCAACAGCATTTGCAGTTATTTATGACTTTTATATAAAATATTAAAATGTAAAATGTCTTCTATTAAAGTCCAACGGTGGACATAATATGTAAATCGTATCTTATGCGACTTTTGTTTACTTGAAGACAAATATTTCCTCCATGCCATTTTCTCCATAACACAATTGAAAGATATTTTCTATTCTGTGATGGAAATGGCAGTGATGCAAATGACATCTTTAAAAAAAATTTAATAAAATGGTTGATTTCATTGTCTAAGGCTAATTTATTATTATTAATATTAGCAGTAGTAGTAGTATTACACTTTTTGCACATTTGACAATTACAACTTCATTAGAAATGAGACTTAGTATAAATATTCTGCTCTCAAGTGATATTTACTTACAGATCACTTAAGTCTCATATATCTCAAGCAAAAAAAAATAATTATTCATAAAAGGCATTTGAAAAGAAGCAAAAATAAATTGTTCCTGGAACAAAAAAAGTTCCCAAAATTGATATGGTGTATATACAAAAATACTATAACTGTGATTCTAAAGTAGTTTTTACACTTTAGTTCAACAAAGTTTTGCACTTAATGTTTCATTTTCCCTTGGTGGGTTTGTGTGCATGTCTGTGGGTGACTGGATCTCACAGAAAGGAGGCATTCCAAGCCAAATACGGAGGTCGTCCTGGAGCCACTAAATTGATGGTGGTGGTAACTGATGGAGAGTCACATGATGCAAATCTGAGGAAAACAGTTATTCCGGCGTGCGAGAGCCAAAATATCACTCGCTTTGGCATTGCGGTTAGTAAAAATAAAAAGATATGCAGTCCTAAGTGAAGGCATGAATTCATATTTGGGTCTTAATATTCAGTAAATTTAAAGGTTGTGAAGAGGTGGATTTTGTGCACTTTTCTAGGTGCTTGGATATTATTTAAGGAATGACATTGACACAAGCAAACTCATCGCTGAGATTAAGTCAATAGCCAGTAATCCAACCGAGAAATACTTTTTCAATGTGTCTGAGGAGGCGACGCTTATAGAGATTGTCGGGACTCTTGGAGATCGAATCTTCAACATTGAAGGTCGGTGATTATCGATTTTACTTTGTGTTTTATATAAATGAAAGCCTTTTAAAAGTAATGTAAGTGTTATCCGTTTCTTTACTAACATGTTAATGACAGTTGTCTTTGTTTTTGTTCATTGCCGTCTTTAGGTGTTGGAAAAAGTACTGGGGATAATTTCAAACTGGAAATGTCCCAAGTGGGGTTCAGTGCACATCAGACCAGAAATAAGGTGAAGGCTCTATTTGTCTGTGTATTTCCATGTTTTGTTTTGTTTTATGTTTTTTTCTTCTGGTGGTTTACATTGAGTCTTGGTTGTAGGATGTGATCCTACTGGGAGCAGCTGGAGCATATGATTGGATCGGGACTATTGTTCACCAAACTGCTCAGAAATCAGACATTTTGCCCAAAACTGCTTTTGAGAGAATCTTGGAAGATAGAAACCACAGTTCATTACTTGGTAAGCATTGTACCAGCAGTATAGATAAGTTAGTTTTGTTGCATCTAATAAACTGAAATATCACAACTGAATATTTTTCCAAAAAGTAGCATATTAGATTAATTCAATTATTTCTCAGTTTTGATTCTTTTCCCCTGTCATATATTCAGGCTACTCTGTCAGCTCTGTGACTGATGGCTCGTCTGAGTTTTATGTGGCCGGTGCTCCTCGTGCCGTTCATAGAGGACAGGTCCTAGTTTACATTATCGACAGCCAGAGACGACCTGTCATCATAGATTCACAGAGAGGAGAACAGGTACATTTGACCCTCAATGACCTTGAGTTTCATGAGACAGTAAAGTCCTGTAATGTGTAATTGTGCTGTCTGTGGTTTGCAGATCGGGTCTTATTTTGGCAGCGTTCTCTGTCCCGTTGATGTGGACGCTGATGGTGTGACTGACCTGCTGCTGGTTGGAGCTCCGATGTACATGAGTGAGGAGAAATATGAAACAGGACGAGTCTACCTGTTCACCATTACCAAGGTGATTTTGTATATTGTGCTTATTGTGAGTTTATATACACTAATGCGGCATTCATTTCACACAATGTCTTAATTACCGAGATGTCAACATGTGACGTTCTAATCGCATTGCATCCAAAATCGAATGCTTCCCTACTTTATAGTATGTGAAAAACAGTATGCCAAAAGAGTGGTATGTCCTAATACATAGCATTAGAAAAACTGTAGGCGAAAAGTCCCTGGATGACCTACTACTTCCGCCAAGGTTCTGAAGTGTGCATTGCATGGAGGATTTGTGATTGGCGCTAAAGCAACACAACTGACATCACAGGTCACGTGACAGTGACAACATGGGGGATGTAGTATGTACAGAATTTCAGTTACAGTGCATGTTACAGTGCATGTAACCAGCCATTTAAATGTGTTGAACAACAAGCTCATTGGCTGCAAATGCAACAAGCTTGTGCCAAGTAGTTAACGTTGTAATTATCATCAGCTTGCTTTAGAAACATCAGCCTGTGCCATTTAGAATTTCATGACAGAACTATGTATTTCTATACAGTGCGTGAACGCTCCTAATTACGATAATTCCAACATGACATGAAATGCGCCTTAAATACCACCAAATTCAAAATGTTTGTAGTTGGTAAGAGTCTCTTATGCTCACTAAGGCTGCATTTATTTATTTGATAAATACATGAAGCCTTGGTGAGGGCAATTGGAAATATCAGATATATAAGGGATAATATAGGGGACATATTGATTTGAGATAATACCCATTAATACTGATTATTGGGAAATAACTGACTCCGGAATGTTGCGAATTGACCTATCAGAATCAAGCATTTCAGAGAGCCGCATAATAAGACCGCATTGTTATTCATTTGATTTTTTAATAGGGTATCTTGAGTAACCAGGGTTTCTTGGAGGGTTCTCAAAAGAATGCTCAGTTTGGGATGGCCATCACTGTCGTCCCAGATCTGAACCTGGACGGCTTCAGTGATGTGGTGGTTGGCGCCCCATTGGAAGGCAATGGCCAAGGTGCCATTTACATCTACTATGGAGACAGAAAGACCATCAGAAAGCAGAGCTCACAGGTAGTGCAAATCATTCATTGAGTTCTCAACACATATAAAATAAATTGCAAGTGGCAAAATTCAGAATATTCTCACAAAATTAGAAAATCATTGGAACGAAACTGGACCCAGCGCTGAAGTACTTTGGCCGTTCTCTAGACGCCAGCGGAGATTTGAATGGAGACTCGATCCCAGATGTCACGGTGGGGGCTTTTGGGAAAGTCGTCCAACTCTGGTGAGAATTTGAACCAATTGATTTTCAAACTTTGTGGGGGTGTAAAACAGCTCGATAAGATCGTCCAATGTAAAATGATACCATTCTAATTTGTAATACTTCATTAATGGCCCACCTTCAACAACTGAGAGCAGTGTTTAACAGCTGCATCGACAACCTCAGTCATGGTGGGATATCTGGATGTGTTTGTGGCCAGGGAAATGATCGCTCCAGCTGTCCTCTGGAATCCCATTTTTCACCTCAGCAATTCTCTAAGCATCAACTTTCTGTGGGACTCTTCTGTTTGTTCCAAAAGCCATAAATCAATTGAACGGTTGAGTTTTAATTGATGCATTCTTGAAGTCTTTCATTGTGGTTGTAGGAGTAGAGCTGTTGCAGTGGTCACAGCCAAGGTTTCCTTCACCCCTGATAAGATCAGTATCCTGAGTAAACCGTGTCGCTATAGTGGAAGGCAGGTGTCCTGCTTCAAGGCTAAAGTGTGTTTCAGCGCAACATTTAAACCGACGAATCCACTAGGGCCAGTGGGTAAGGAAACTGATTCTGATCTGGGTCATATTTTTTTTTATATCAGAAGAAGTAATGCATTTAAACATCCTTTTATAAAAACAGATATCAAGTACAACCTGACTCTGGATGCTGACCTGCAGTCTTCCCGGGTCAGCCCTAGAGGTTATTTCAGCAACTTGGATCGGGTCATCCAGAAAGATATCAGCGTCTCTTTGCAGGAGATGTGTGAAGAGCATGATGTCTATGTGCAGGAGACCCCGGACCTTGTCAACTCAATTGCTTTGCGTGTGGACGTAGCTCTCAGCCATCCAGACGCAAACCCTGTTCTAGATGTCTTCAGTCCCAATGCATGGGAGTTTTTTGTGAGTGTTGCAAGAAGCAAATTTCCGGGTTTTAAGTGGCTGTGGGTTTACTGTGATGGGCGTGTGTTACGAAAAAGAGCAATTAATAAACAAATCAATCAACTCTAACCCTTTAATCTCAATGACCCCTAAATACGATTATCATTTTTATGAGAGTCACACGTCCTAGAGTTTAAAAACAGCTAAATGTTTATTAAATACAATATCAAATTTTCCATGGAACCAGTTTAAAAACATCTGTCTATTAAGAATAGTTGAATTCATCATCTTTGTTAAGGAAACTCTTCCTAAATCCTCGTGTTTATCTCTGGGGTTTGGTTTGGTCCAGATCCCGTTCTCAAAGGACTGTGGCCAAGATGAAGTTTGTTTCAGTGACTTGGTACTGAGTGTGGAGAGTGAAGAGAAACTTGGGTAAGATTCCATCAACTATATGACTTAAACAGGACAGAAATGGTAAAAAATTGCATTTGCAAAGTATCTAACTTAGATACTGTTTTTTGATAACTTTAAAAATAAAGGTTCTTTATAACCATTGATGCTTCCATGAAAAAAAGCAGTGGTCCTTTAAAGTTCCGTTCACTGAAAGGTTCTTTGGGGAGTCCAAAATAGTTATATTGCATCGCTGCAAAAAAAGAGTATATGTAAAAATACAAGTATGTATAAGTGAGTCTTTTTTAATTATTTCTAGCAAAACACCACTGGTGGTCAGCCAGAACAAGAGAAGACTCTCCTTCACTGTGACAGTAATGAACAGGAAGGAAAATGCGTACAATGCACGCGTGTCAGTCAGCTACTCCAGTAACCTGTTCTACGCTTCTTTTACACCACTGGTACTTTACAACTAATCCAAACAATTAATCGATTATATTCTACTTGACATCAGCAGTACTATATATATGATTATGAAAAGAATTTCGGTGGTGCCTCACCAAATTTGTTTCACCCACAAATTTATCTCTCACACACTTCCAGATACAAGATTCTAACTGATCATTTATGTGCAATATAATATGTGTACTGTATATTCATGCTTTCTGATATATTTCAGATTGATGGAACAGAGGTGAAGTGCAGTCTGATGAAAGATTCAGATAAACTCACCTGCCAAGTGAGTTATCCAGCCCTGAGGACAGACCAATTGGTGAGACGGATATCTGCAAGCATTTTTTTTCTCCTTCAGATCTGCATATGATTTTAATGGTTTCGTTCCTTTTTCTCAGGTTACATTTGTGGTTAACTTTGACTTTAACTTGAATCGGATTCAAAAAGATGCTAATGTTGTCTTTGAAGCTTTAAGGTAAATATAGAAATTTAGAAAAGTGCATATTGGTGCCTATGAGATCACGGATTAGTAATGTGTTTAGTAATGTGTATGGAGATTACCCTTTTAATCAATGTTTGATTTGTTTATATCTGCAGTGACAGCACAGAGGAAACTCCCGCTGATAATAGGATCACCGTCTCCATTCCTGTCCAATACAACTCTGAGATCATCCTCAGCAGGTCAGACAACACACCTCTTTTATAACATTACATAATTTCCTTTATTAAACACCTATCAGGAATGCCTGACTCTGATTGGTCAGTTGTTGCATTCTGCAGACTTGTGTTTCTTGTAAAGGGTTCCCACATTTCAGGAAAGCATTAAATGATATCGGTCAAATCAAATGTGTGATTTCCACACCTGGAAAAGTCATGGAAATTAATATAATATTAAAACGTCATTAAAACAGTATACATTTTTCTAGCTCAGTTTTAAATATCTTCTGATTTTAAAAAAGTGCTCTTTGTGACTGTGATCTCAAAGTGATTTTTAAAAATCCTCTACTAATCCATCCAATACCTTTTAAAACTTTGGGCTTTTTTATATACACTCACCTAAAGGATTATTAGGAACACCATACTAATACTAATACCTTCAGAACTGCCTTAATTTTACATGGCAATGATTCAACAAGGTGCTGAAAGCATTCTTTAGAAATGTTGGCCCATATTGAAAGGATAGCATCTTGCAGTTGATGGAGATTTGTGGGATGCACATCCAGGTCACGAAGCTCCCGTTCCACCACATCCCAAAGATGCTCTATTGGGTTGAGATCTGGTGACTGTGAGGGCCATTTTAGTACAGTGAACTCATTGTCATGTTCAAGAAACCAGTATGAAGTGATTCAAGCTTTGTGACATGGTGCATTATCCTGCTGGAAGTAGCCATCAGAGGATGTGTACATGGTGGTCATAAAGGGATGGACATGGTCAGAAACAATGCTCAGGTAGGCCGTGGCATTTAAAAGATTGCCCAAATGGCACTAAGGGGCCTAAAGTGTGCCAAGAAAACATCCCCCACACCATTACACCACCACCACCAGCCTGCACAGTGGTAACAAGGCATGATGGATCCATGTTCTCATTCTGTTTACGCCAAATTCTGACTCTCTGAATGTCTCAACAGAAATCGAGACTCATCAGACCAGGCAACATTTTCAACTGTCCAATTTTGGTTAGCTCGTGCAAATTGTAGCCTCTTTTTCCTATTTGTAGTAGAGATGGTGGAGCGCGGTACCCGGTGGGGTCTTCTGCTGTTGTAGCCCATCCGCCACAAGGTTGTGTGTGTTGTGGCTTCACAAATGCTTTGCTGCGGCTTCACAAATGCTTTGCATACCTCGGTTATAACTTCAATCAGCTTGAATCAGTCGGCCCATTCTCCACTGACCTCTAGCATCAACAAGGCATTTTCGCCCACAGGACTGCTGCATTCTGGATGTTTTTCCCTTTTCACACCATTCTTTGTAAACCTTAGAAATGGTTGTGCATGAAAATCCCAGTAACTGAGCAGATTGTGAAATACTCAGAACGGCCCGTCTGGCACCAAAAACCATGCCACGCTCAAAATTGCTTAAATCACCTTTCTTTCCCATTCTGACATTCAGTTTGGAGTTCAGGAGATTGTCTTGACCAGGACCACATCCCTAAATGCATTGAAGCAACTGCCATGTGATTGGTTGATTAGATAATTGCATTCATGAGAAATTGAACAGGTGTTCCTAATAACCATTTAGAGTGTATATATATATTTTTTTTTACTTTTATTCTGCAAAAAGATGCTCAAAATGCTTAAAACAATTACATATTACAAAAGATTTATATTTAAAATAAATGCTGTTCATTTTACATTTCTATATTCATCCCCCCCAAAAAAAACCTGAAAAAATATTTTTGGGCAAACTAATACATTTAAGCAGCACAATTCTTTTCAACATTGATAAAAATAATAAATGTTTCTTGAGCAGTAAATCAGCATATTAGAATGATTTCTGAAGGATCATGTGACACTGAAGACTGGAGTAATGATGCTGAAAATGTAGCTTTGCCATCACAGGAATAAATTACAATTTAAAATATATTCAGATAGGAAACCATATATATATATATATATATATATATATATATATATATATATATATATATATAATGAAGTAATGGAAAATTTGAAATTAAATTTAAAGGTGCTGTATGTAAGTTTTTTACTGTACTAAAACGTAACAATACAATAATATGTTAGCAGATATTTAGTAAACATGCTGAGGTCACATAGCCTTGTTTGTTCCGTGTCCGAATGTCTGTTTTTGTTTTGGTCTGTGCGATGCCAATTTACCCAATAGTATTGCGCCACCACAGGTTGCAGGTTTGGCGGAAAACACAGCGTATTGCTGCCATAGAAGCCAGCAAACAAACTGGGTCAGAGATCGCAGAATCTACCTGACTTCTAAAAATCTCTATGAACGGGAGCATATTAAAACGTGATATCAACTCATCAACTTACAGTGTGTAAGTCTCCTCGCCTTCCATTGTCAGTTGCGCTCGTTCCTGTTGCGTGTCCTCAAAATGGCAACCTGCATGAGCATCGAGTCTGAGGGGGTGGGGCAAACAACCCAATATTCAATATTCTGAATTTGGACTGCAGTTCCCATTTCAACCTCTAGCTGTCAATCTTACACACACTGCACCTTTAATTGGTTATAAAGTGTTGGAACCCGGCTTGCGGAAAATCTGAGTAATTTAGTAATTGATATAATTTATGTTCTGTTTTAAAACAACTATTTAAATCATATATACAGTATGAGTAGTTCCACTTGATATCCAATTATATAAAACATTTTAACCCCATCATAATATTTCTCTCTTTATGTTTATAATATATTTTAATTTCATCAGAGAATCCAACTTAGATGTTTATTTGCTGGAAAAAGAGGACAATTTTGCAACCACAGTGAGGGATTACAAGGACATCGGCCCATATTTTAACTTTAATTTAAAGGTGAGTTCATGTCGTGGTGAAATGGATAAATCCTTCAGGCTGTTCACTACCACCATCTGTTGGTTTGCTTTGAAAAAAAAAGAAGGAAGTTCATGGTAGTGATTCAGCCTGCTAATGGGAGTGTATTTATTTCTACAGATTTCTACAGGAACTGTCCCAGTCAGCCTTGTTTACCTCAATGTCTCACTGCCCAACAGCACTAGAGCAGGAAATCCCCTCCTGTACACAACCAGCATTAAAACTTCACCTGTGAGGAGTAATAACAGTTTTTTTTTTTTTTTTTTTTTTACACACAATGCATTTAAGCCTTCATAAATATATGACTGAAAGCAGTGTCTGTGCACGTGGAAATTTGACGACGATATTTCCTGCAACAGGTTGAAAAAATCCATTGTGCAGACAGCAATCTGATCGATCCACTTAAGATCAGACAGAAACCTTATCCAGCCCGATTCACAGAGGAGAGTTTTAGAGGAAAAGAGGAACTGGTCAGTGCTTGATCTAAAAATGTTCCTGAAATCCAAGAATTGACTTTGTGACATACAAAGGAAGTAATAATGAATGAAGACTGGAAACCCAGTAATAATTATTTGTGTAATAATGATTTTAATCAGATTTAGATTAAGTTGTTGATTTGCATGATGACTAATCCTGTCTCAGGATTACAAATAACAGGATGTCTTGAAATTTCCATCCTCAAAGCCGTACCCGTATTGATCATCTGTTCACCATCTACAGAATTGCAAAACGGCCACATGCCTGTTAATGCAATGCACTCTGAAGGACTTGGAGGAGAAGAGTGATTATTACGTGAATGTAACAACAAACATATGGAACGGGACGTTTGCAATGGTAAGTGAACTCATCTCATTGCTTTTCTCATATTAATGTTGGGGGTAAGAGTGTGTTTGTTTGCCCATCCAAGGCTGATTTCCTGTATGTCGTGCTCTCTGTGAGAGCGGATATAGAGACGTCTCAACCGGACCTGCTGTTCATCGAACAGAAACACCTGAAGGTATGGTCAAAACATACAGCAGGATCATTTGAACACTTTTAGCTAAAGATTTTGCCTTAACATGTTAGCCATATCGAGTAAATTTACATGAGTTCGTTGCAGGTTGAAGTCAAAGTGAGCAAACCTGGAGCTAAAGGGGACGTTCCGGTGGGCGTCATTGTAGGGAGTGTTATCGGTGGTTTGATATTACTGGCTCTTGCCGTTGCATTGCTTTATAAGGTGCTTTATTAAGCTTTCTTTTCCACAATGTCTATTCAGTATACATCTTGTGTCATTGTCTTTAAAAACCAATGTGTTTATGTTCAGCTTGGATTCTTCAAGAGGAAGTATCAAAAGCTAATGAAGACTGACGAGACCGGAGCAGAAGACCAGGAACTGAAGTAAAACAGCGAGGCACTATAAGAGATCGGCCGAGACTCATTTGGAGATGTCACAGCTTTCTTCCCAGATGAAACAGGGTTAGAAAGAGTGAACTGGAAATTGGCAATTGATTACAACACATTAACTGACAACTGCCATTCCATCCTATTCATTTCTCATATGCTTTTTCTCTGCTAGCTGGTGTATATTTTGGCACAGTCCTACAACTTCCACCTATTTCATGAGTAGTTGGTATTTAACTAGATCTTTTTGACTATTGTGACTGATTATTGGTGTCATATGCTGGCATATGAGGAAATGGACCTTTTGAGTTTCTTATTTGAACACATCCGATCATTTATTTTATAGTTGAGTACTAAAATGACCAACCACATATGGCCCCAATATATTTCAAGCAAAATTGGGAGTTTGAAACAACTTGCTATAGTGAACTTTCTGGAAAAGTTCATTCTGATTGGTAAACTACAATTGGACCATGGCGATTATGTAATAGCTGTGGCTCCGCCTTCTTTGACTTGGAAATCTTCTGTTCATTTCCTCTGTTGTTCAGTCCTTGGAAGTCAGACGCGAGTAAAAGCACAAACACACTGGAGAGCTGCAATTCTAATTAAAAGAAACACTGGGAGTATTTTTCATGTTTAATACCGTAAAGCTACTTTCTTTAAAACAATATTGTTTAAAGTGCTATTTAAAGCTGCAGTCTGTAGTTTTTCCTCTTTGTTGCCATCTCTGTTTGAAATCTGCAACTGCAGTTATTCGCGGAATGATCAACTCTACGTGAGCTGTGCCTTGGCACCGCACAGCGCGTATGAATACAATGTTTTGAGGATAATGTCAATGCGCGCCTGTCAAGAGAAGGGCTGTCAGCCACCTCGCCCGTGTGGAGACTGTCATTCAGAATCACACATTCTACTGTTTGAACGTATGACCAACATGAGAATGTCATCTGAACAAGTAAGCAGCTAACATCCACTTTTGTGCTGACCAACTAGGCCTACGTGGGAAAAGCACTGCAATAAATAATGATTAAATCTAACGATCGCTTATCATAACACGTCAAACCATGCAAATAATTTTTTTTTTCAAATTGTTAATATTAATATCAGCATTGGGTGACTACACTTAATGTGTATAAGAACTAACGTTACCTGTAGATCAGTTTCCATTTCTGTGCAGTCTCATTTCTAAATGTCATCAACAAATTAATGTGGAGTAGAGGTGAACTGCTCCGTCTCAAAGATAGCACAAAATAATGGCTATTTACCATAATGCACATAGCAAAAAGAAAAAGGCACAACAAAGGAAACTCTGTAACTTTTACTGTATGAATTAAGCGAAGTGTGCTACTGTTACATAATAACCATTGAAATGTCTGACCTGTCCAGCAGAAAAAAAACTGTCTCTGGATCCGTATTGAACCCCTTCAAAGCACGGAGTTAACGCCACCTTTCAAAAGCCCTTTTTATCCCTGTTTTGGCTCGGTTGAAGTCTCTCTTTTTTCTGTAGCCATTCCGAAAGTCCGAAGTCTTTTGCATTTTACAATAGGCGAATCTCCATTTGTCAGTCACTGATTGAGGTTTCAACCTTTCTGGATCTGCTATCAAATTGATAAGTTTAATTATATCAAGCACTGTGAGAAAACACTATAAATCTCCACCTCCAACATCCTCACACGCGGTATAGCCTACTAGCCGGGACTTCTTATTGATACAGATGTGTACAGATGTGACGCAATGACGCAAAGATATGCTCGAATCTCCCGCGGAAATCCACCAGTACCACTGGAATTAAAAACATTATTACAAGCAGATAATTTTGAACACTGGCTGGTTATGTACTTGCTCAAAAATTGATTTAGGATAAATTTTAACCCAAAAAAGTTACGGACTGCTGCTTTAAATAAAGGTGACATGACTTTAACAGAGGGCTGAATTGTAGAGCTAGTGGAAACATATCCTCAAATGATCAGATGCTTTCTTTACTGCGGTTTTCTCACCGCTGTCATTTTAGTTTAGTTTGTTGTTGTAAGGAAAGCGTGTAGCACATATTTTTATATTCATACAAATGTGGGGGTGTCTGGAAGTTCACTAACAGTGTAACGCTTTTACCCATAAGCAAAAAATAACTTTGCCATAGATCTTCATACTATGCAAAAAATAACTAAAGTAATAAGCAATGCTACTCTGTGTAAAACATCAGGGAAATGTTCTGATACTGCTCGAGAAAAAGATTGTGAATATTTGCATGCAACACTTTTTACACTCAAATACTCTGAAATGTCTAGGAAATACTGATGTTAACTTTTATTTAATGTTTTGAAATCGCAAAGTTAATATAAATAAGTTGGTATGACTTTGTATAATTCAGGGTTTAACTTCTACTGATGGTGGGACAGGAAAATAAGCCTGACTAATCGAAGGCAACATAAGCCACAAAGACTTTCCTTAATGTTTACATAATGTTTTTGCACTGACTTTCTATTCTTTACAAAAAGGGCAGAATGTACTCTTGATTCAAATCTGTATTTCATCAGGTGTTACAGGAAAACTTGAGCTTTGTATTTCTTCAATAAAAACTTGATGATGCTTCACAAGATTTACTGTAGCTCATTTACTGTAGCTCATTTAGCAACAGTTCAACTTTCCTTGGAATCTTTTCCACCATCCGCCCACAAACACTCCTTGTTCTCTTTCCAGCAAGGCTCCCCAGACTCGTATATTTCCTGAAAAGAACAAAATAATTACAAACATGTTGCAAACGATTGCATAATGCAATAAACAAAGAGAAATGATTACACTTTGATGGCAATAATTAACAAGTTACAAGTTATTATATAACTATATCTTATAAAGAAACAAAAAGTGTTCAACAAACATGGTTCTGTTTTATAACTTTTATTAACTTTAATAAGTATTAGAGGCACAACGACCTCCTTCCTTTTCATTGCAAGAACCATTTGATAATATACACAATTAGATTAATATACACCTAGAATGAAAACTAGCTGTATTTATTAACTAACTGGACAAATGTCTGTTTTCTGAGTCTGTTGCATCTCAGAGATTTTTTTGTATCCTATAATTACAGTATAAAGGCAAATCATGATGTCATGATTTTGACAATATGCAGACTTTATAGTCAAGTCATTGCATCAAAAATATTTTATTAATTATAAGTACCCTGTTAAAATTCCTTAAAGTAACATTTCATATTGTAGTATTGTTTAAAACTACAATATGGTGGAAAGACAAAACCCCAAAATTACATGTTGTCATTATTTACACAAATTATGTTGACTGTATTTATCAACTTTATTACCAAGTTTGTAAGGATTCATCAAATATTGTCCAAAATTTGTTGTAAACTTAAGTTTATTAATGACTACCAAAAAGCAGTTGCCGCACAACTAGCTAGTCTCTACTGAGAAACATTTGCAACCGTTACCTACTCAGGCTTACTTTATTTACATTATATTTATTAATTGTTTCAATTGTGTCTATTTAGAGTATATAGTGAAAATAACAGTCATACACATTGGTTTTATGTGCCACATTATTCCTATAAAATGTAAAAAGGAAATAACAAACAAATATTTATTTAACCTCCAGAGGCTGACAAATAGCATTTACTGAAGATTAAACACCTCCTTTTAATGACCATTTCACGAGTTCACACTTACATCAATTAAATAGAGTAAAGATTATGTGTATTTGGCGTGCTGTCCGGGGAGGGCTCCGGGCTCTGAATTTTTCTTTACATTATTCATGAAATGTTCTATAGGGTTAAAAAAAATAAAATAATGCACTAGTAGGTATATGCTCATACCTTTTTCCAGATCGGTACATTTGCTTTGAGTGTGTCAATGCAGTACTTCACCGCCTCCAGGGAATCACTTCTGTGCGGTGATGAGATCCCTATTATAACACTTGCTTCTGTTATAGGAACCACACTGTGGACAGAGTGGGGAAAGAACAAAAATATTCTTCAGATGTAATGAGTTTTTTCATTATCTAAACACACTGCGAGACTCACCCAAGTCTATGTTGTATGCTAATATGTCTGACGCTGGGCCACTTTGTCCTGATGTCACTGCAGATCTTCTTCAGTTCTGACTCTGCCATTGGAATGTATGCCTCATATTCAAGCTGTTTTACTTTCTTCCCCTCAAAATTATCTCTGGTAGTCCCTGAAAAAGGAGATTACATTGGAATCCTTTGTTTCACCATTCTACAAGGGAGGGTGCATATGCTTGTTGGAGGGATCAGGGCAGATGTTTTGTACAAAGACGGCACCTTTGAATCATTTGATCAACTAACTGTTTTATATAACATTCTAGAAACCACTTTTTTAAATATTGACAAATAAGAGATTGATTCCATCTTCTCCGATTGATACTATCCTAGGTCTTAACGTTTGTGTTGAAGGCTCAATCTCCAAGTTAGCCAATACATTTGCTACTTAGCGGTCTTTACCCTTTAATAATTTGGGGATAGTTCACACAAAAATGAAAATTCTGTCATCATTTACTCACCCTCATGTTGTCCCATACTTCAGAACACATATAAAGATATTTTATTAAAATCTGCGCTTTCTAACCCTCTTTTGATAGCTCTGTAACTACCACTTTGACACGTCAAAAAGTTAATAAAGATAACGTAAAACTAATCTATATGAATCGAGTGGTTTAGTGTGTAAATTTTCTGAAGAGACATCGTCACTTGATCTGTATGATGTATGATGTACTGTATGATGAACAGGTTGAATTTAGGCTTTTATTCACATATAAACATTGATCACAGAACTTACAGAAGATCAACAGAACCTGCTTGATGCGCGAGAACAAACCTCTTGCTGAAGCTCAAACGTGCTGCGCAACACAAGAATTAACCTCATTGGTTCTTGCTGAAGCTCAAACGTGCTGCGCAACACAAGAATTAACCTCATTGGTTCTTGCAGAAGCTCAAGCGTGCTGCGTAACACAAGAATTAACCTCATTGGTTCTTGCAGAAGCTCAAGCGTGCTGCGTAACACAAGAATGAACCTCATTGGTTCTTGCAGAAGCTCAAGCGTGCTGCGTAACACAAGAATTAACCTCATTGGTTCTTGCTGAAGCTCAAACGTGCTGCGTAACACAAGAATTAACCTCATTGGTTCTTGCTGAAGCTCAAAGCGTGCTGCGAACACAAGAATGAACCTCATTGGTTCTTGCAGAAGCTCAAGCGTGCTGCGTAACACCAGAATGAACCTCATTGGTTCTTGCTGAAGCTCAAGCGTGCTGCGCAACACAAGAATTAACCTCATTGGTTCTTGCTGAAGCTCAAGCGTGCTGCGTAACACAAGAATTAACCTCATTGGTTCTTGCAGAAGCTCAAGCGTGCTGCGTAACACAAGAATGAACCTCATTGGTTCTTGCTGAAGCTCAAGCGTGCTGCAACACAAGAATTAACCTCATTGGTTCTTGCTGAAGCTCAAGCGTGCTGCGTAACACAAGAATTAACCTCATTGGTTCTTGCTGAAGCTCAAGCGTGCTGCGTAACACAAGAATGAACCTCATTGGTTCTTGCTGAAGCTCAAGCGTGCTGCGCAACACAAGAATTAACCTCATTGGTTCTTGCAGAAGCTCAAGCGTGCTGCGTAACACAAGAATGAACCTCATTGGTTCTTGCTGAAGCTCAAGCGTGCTGCGTAACACAAGAATGAACCTCATTGGTTCTTGCAGAAGCTCAAGCGTGCTGCGTAACACAAGAATAACCTCATTGGTTCTTGCTGAAGCTCAAAGCGTGCTGCGCGTAACACAAGAATGAACCTCATTGGTTCTTGCTGAAGCTCAAACGCGTGCTGCGTAACACAAGAATTAACCTCATTGGTTCTTGCTGAAGCTCAAGCGTGCTGCGTAACACAAGAATGAACCTCATTGGTTCTTGCAGAAGCTCAAGCGTGCTGCGTAACACAAGAATGAACCTCATTGGTTCTTGCTGAAGCTCAAGCGTGCTGCGTAACACAAGAACAAACCTCATTGGTTCTTGCTGAAGCTCAAGCGTGCTGCGTAACACAGAGCGAACCTCATTGGTTCTTGCAGAAGCTCAAGCGTGCTGCGTAACACAAGAATGAACCTCATTGGTTCTTGCTGAAGCTCAAAGCGTGCTGCGTAACACAAGAATTAACCTCATTGGTTCTTGCTGAAGCTCAAAGCGTGCTGCGCAACACAAGAATTAACCTCATTGGTTCTTGCTGAAGCTCAAAGCGTGCTGCGTAACACAAGAATGAACCTCATTGGTTCTTGTAGAAGCTCAAAGCGTGTTGCGTAACACAAGAATGAACCTCATTGGTTCTTGCAGAAGCTCAAGCGTGTTGCGTAACACAAGAATTAACCTCATTGGTTCTTGCAGAAGCTCAAGCGTGCTGCGTAACACAAGAATTAACCTCATTGGTTCTTGCTGAAGCTCAAGCGTGCTGCGTAACACAAGAATGAACCTCATTGGTTCTTGCAGAAGCTCAAGCGTGCTGCGTAACACAAGAATGAACCTCATTGGTTCTTGCAGAAGCTCAAGCGTGCTGCGTAACACAAGAATTGAACCTCATTGGTTCTTGCAGAAGCTCAAAGCGTGTTGCGTAACACAAGAATTGAACCTCATTGGTTCTTGCAGAAGCTCAAGCGTGCTGCGTAACACAAGAATTAACCTCATTGGTTCTTGCTGAAGCTCAAACGTGCTGCGTAACACAAGAATTAACCTCATTGGTTCTTGCTGAAGCTCAAAGCGTGCTGCGTAACACAAGAATTAACCTCATTGGTTCTTGCAGAAGCTCAAAGCGTGCTGCGTAACACAAGAACGAACCTCATTGGTTCTTGCAGAAGCTCAAACGTGCTGCGTAACACAAGAATGAACCTCATTGGTTCTTGCTGAAGCTCAAACGTGCTGCGTAACACAAGAACGAACCTCATTGGTTCTTGCAGAAGCTCAAACCGTATTAAACTCATTGGTTCTTGCAGAAGTTCAAGCGTGCTGCGTAACACAAGAACAAGCCGATTCATCGGTGTTCCGAAGATGAACAGAATAAGAAACATGGGTGGCCAATCTGGACAGGGTTCACTCCTTTCTGATCTCTGCAAGTCATGCTCTTATACACT